>RANY01000239.1:0-41009 GCA_009805235.1 Neurospora pannonica FGSC 7221
ACGACGCCCCAGCTGCGGCCGAGGGCGGTGAGACGCGAGTCGGCGTTGTCGGACCGCGTGGTCATGCGGAACTCGCTGCGCGAGGTGAACATGCGGTATGGCTCCGAGACGCCCTTGGTGATGAGATCGTCGATCATGACGCCGATGTAACCGTCGGCGCGCGAAAGGGCGACGGGTTCGAGACCAATGGCGGCCCGGCCGGCGTTAATTCCGGCGATAATACCCTGGCCTGCTGCTTCTTCGTAGCCGGTGGTGCCGTTGATCTGTCCGGCGAGCCATAGACCGCGGATAGCCTTGGTCTCCAGGGTGCGCTTCAGGCTGCGGGGGTCGACATAATCGTACTCGACACCATAACCGGGCTGGGTCATGATAACATCCTCAAGACCGGGAATAGTGCGAAGCAGTGCCAGCTGGGCCTCGGCCGGCACAGTCATGCTCAGGCCGTTCGGGTAGATGATGTCGTTGTCGAAACCTTCGGGCTCCAACCATACAAGATGGCGCTCCTTGTCACTGAAACGGATGATCTTGGCCTCGAGCGAGGGGCAATACCGAGGTCCCTTAACCGTCTCGCGGATGTGAATCGTCTTGTCGAGATTTGCGCGCACAATCTCGTGTGTCGCATGATTGGTGTAGGTGGCCCAGCAGTGAAGCTGGTCCTTGACAGCGACAGCGTCGTTTAGGTAACTGAACGGGTTCGGCGGGTCATCGCCGTACTGCTTTTCGAGAATGTCGAAGTTGATGCTCTTCTTGTCTAACCGTGGCGGCGTTCCTGTTTTCAACCGCCCGAGCTTGAATCCAGCTTCCCTAAGCGACTTGCTGAGACCAAAAGTTGCCTTCTCGCCCATGCGACCCGACGGATAGGCTTCCATACCGATGTGGATCTCGCCGCCGAGGAATGTGCCTGTGGTGATGATGACTTGACTTGTGGGCAAGACCTCGCCCGACTCCAACCTGACGCCAGTGATTTTGGTTTTCGCTCCGGCGGAAGGATCATCATTTTCCGAGACGACAATGTCGGATACACTGTTGTAGACCAGGGAGAGGTTGGGGTATGATTCGAGCTCGGCGCGCATGTGCTTCTTGTATAGCGCTCGGTCGATCTGGGCGCGAGGACCCCAAACGGCGGGACCCTTCTTGCGGTTGAGAACTCTGAACTGAACACCGGCCTTGTCGATGATACGGCCAGCGAGGCCATCGAGGGCATCGATCTCGCGGATCATGATTCCTTTGCCGATACCGCCGAAACTAGGGTTGCAGGAACAGACACCGAGGTTCTCGACGCTGGGTGTCACTAACGCCGTCCTCGCGCCAGCACGGGCAGCTGCAGCGCACGCCTCAGATCCAGCGTGGCCTCCGCCAATAACGACGACATCAAAGGGCCTGGACAGTATCGGAAGAACTGGTTAGACATTGTATTTTCCTTTGGCTTCGGACTGGATGCTGGGTCTGTTGTCGAATGGGTGGTCAAGTGCTCACCTCGCATCGGATTCGACCGTCGCAAAGGTCCTCGTCTTGATGATGCTGGTGCTCCAGAACTGGTAGACCGGCCGTCGAAGGGGCCGGCCAAGGCTCCTAGAGATCAGGAGTTTCGACATGGTTGAGGTTGCGCGGATCGCATGGAAGCGATGGAGGCGAAAGGACGAAAGACAATGAACATGGGTAAACAATGTGCGACTGTGCGATCGCATTGCGACACTGCCGCGGCGGCACTGACAAGAAAATAAAGTGGACCAGGATTAACCTCCGATACCACGCCGTGGGGTTCGTCTAGTAGCGTTCATCTTCACACAGCTGTTTGACTGCTGCTGCCCTGAAGCTAGGCATAAGGAACCCCACGTCTCCGATCGAGACCAAACAAACGCATTAGCGTCACTTATCACATGAACACGCGACCGTGATACCTAGATATCACAGTATCAACGTTTGATATACATACGATACACGAAAAAGGTCTGCAAATTCTAGCGGAGAGGTAGAGGTAGATGATGGTACATGGGTATAAAAGAAAGAGGTCAGCTTCTCGAAGCTACGCATAGCGTCCTGCTGGATCCATAAGTTCGTAATCCGTAATCGACAGTCATATTTGGCGTACATGGCCCATCGTACAACGACTGGACTCCATAGAGCTTATTCGTGAACTTCAACAGCAACAGTATCAACACCAGCAGCGAGCAGCAACTGGCAATTGGTCATATGCCAAGTTCAGCTCAACTTTACTGCTGCTCCTGGGTCTCGCCCTCGGTCTCGGCCTCAGTCTCGGTGGTCTCGCGGGGGCCGGTGTAGGGACGGCGGAGGACCTCGATGCTGCCTATAATTGTTGTTGGTTAGCAATGCGCAGATATAAACTGGGAACGGCGCAGTGGTGGTGATGTAACGTACGGTGAAGAATGTTGACGGATGTCCTGTTGCGGCCCTCCTCATCGCTCCAGTTCCTCAGAGAAAGCTCGCCCTCGACGAAGACGGTGGTTCTGGCGCTAGCAGTCAGTTTTATCGTTCAATGGCTAACTAGTATACCACTGAAGGCCAGAGTTACGCACCCCTTGGGGAGGGTCAGCAGGAAGTCGCGCGCCTTGCCATCGACGAAGCTGGTGATGTTGAACCAGCTGGTAAGGCGGTCGCTGCGGGGACCCGAGTGGCTGGCGACAGCATACTTGATCATCTCACGGCCGGTGCTGGTAGCGCGGACCTCGGGGGTGTCGGCGAGGTTGCCGATGATCTGGACGCGAGCCACGCCGCGGGCGGAGGTAGAGCTGAAAGAGCGGACGGCCGGKCGGGCGGCAGCGCCAAAGACGGGACGGAGGAAGGCGGACATGTCGAGGGTTTGACTGGTTGGGCTGGTTGGATGGGTGGTGTTGAAGCTGTTGGAGCCGACTTAGAGGATCGAATTTGGGTGTTTACACTTTAGCTTCTCCAGAGGGGTTCCGAGCTAGGTAGAGGTAGCTTCCAGACGTTTCAATTCGTCGCGTCCGTGTCCCCAATTCCACCTCTGATTTCTCCATGCACGGGCGGCGCACGCTCCACTGTCGCGCGATTGCATGGGGTCCGATAAGATAAGGCTTCCGTACGGTCTACCTCTACCTGATCTGTTAGCGGTCGTCTATTTGCACACCATGGCGTCAAATCAACTTGTTGCCCACACTAACACTTATTTGCACTGCAGCCAACACCGTAACTTCAACTTAACCACCTACACACTTCCCGCAAAGTGCGATTTCTCTTTTCTCATCTTCCATTTCTTCATTACACCAACCATGGCCATCAAATGATGGGAATTTCTTCTTCTAACGTGAGCTCCAAGACGTCCATGATCCTTCGGAAGTCTCATGTCGATTTCCGAAATTGGGTCCAACTCGACCGACTACCTCATCAGGCCTTGTTGTTGATATCACTCATCACCAAGCTACTATCTTTGCCTCCCTTGGTGGTTGACATATCACAATCTACGGCAACTTGATCTCCAACCCTCCAAGGACGATGGCAAGTAGTTGAAAGACTGGCAACAGGCAACCGGTTACCCACCGGAAGCCACCCAGCTTTCCGGGACCGGGCGTTAACAGCCAAATCCCGAGCGTGCTCTCGGTCGGCAGAACACGTGGTTTGTACCACCACCATGCTGAGGATCTCGGGTTACACTCAACGGCACTGAAAGAAGTTACACCAAGAAGATCGATTCGGCCGCTTCTACTATGCCAATTGGCAAATGGCAACTACATTCCATTTTCCAAGAACTGCGGTGCCAAGTTTGCATTCAGGAAAATGAGTCTGCGACAACTTACACGTTCTTTCTTCCCATCTTTGGTTGAGGACCGCACTAAACCCTTTTTGGGTTTGAATAGAGCCTCAATAAGGATGCTCAATTTGAATACACTACTGTATAGTAGACATCGGATGGCAGACTCATTCATCACTTACACCAAACTTTATTGCTTTTGGGTTCGCTCCACCAGGCCGATTGAGACATCCCATCTTTTCCCATTCACAAAGTCTTCTCTATACGCTGCCATCGCTGAATAGACCAATAAATCATGCCACAACCCGATTACATCTTCGCCATCGTTGGCATCATGCCTCTCTTGAACTTCCTTCTCTCACTGTAGCCCCTGGCCTGACTTTGTTTTCAACGCTGATATCGTCGCCATCCTCGCCTTTGTCGTCGCTCCTTTGATGCCAGCCCTCATCTGCTGTCCCGTTACGCCAGTCATTGCCCGGACTTCATAAGTCCCTGTATCACTCGTGCATCGACAAATACACAAACATCCGTCACGGGTCTATGGGGAGGAGATTTCAAAATGAACAACACGGATTTCTGGGCAAGTGTCGCCAACAGTACCACCTCCTACACCACCACACCCGAGGAACGACTTGGCCCTCCCGCTCCTTATACCGATATCGGTCTCCAAGTCAACCTCTTCTTCCGAGTCTTTCTGGGAATCCTCGGAATCCTTATTCCTCTCGTTCCTGCGAAGCTATTATGGATCAACGGCGAATTTGGGGCCACGGTACATTGCATGTCAACAGTCACGCTCAACTTCTTTTACGTCGTCAACTCGCTCATATGGCGAGACAACAATGTCAAGAAGTGGTATGCTGGCTATGGGTGGTGCGATTTCCATACTTACGTCTTCTTCGCGGTTGAAACCATCTTTCACACCACTCTCTTCGACATCATGCTCGGTCTTGCCAACAAGATCGGTAACCCGCGAGTCACCAGCCTCAGTCCCAAGGAAAAGAAACGCAAAGACCGAATCTCGGCCCTCATCATCTTCGGCAATCCGGTCCTACAGGTCTTGCTCACTTACTTTGTCATTACTCAACGGTACGACGTCTCAACCCTTGCCGGTTGCAATGCCATCTTCGACCCCAATGGCGTCTTCTTCGTTTTCTTCATTCTCCCATCACCAGTCTTCACGCTTGGTGCGGCAGGCTTGGCAGGTAAGATACAAACCCAAGTCCATGGCATGTTTCGTAATCGCTTACAATATATGCAGGGGTTTGTTTTTACAAGTACCGACAGCTGGAGAAACTCACTCGCGAAGTCATACCAAGTGACGATAGTATACGAACCGCGAGACAAAAACGCCTGAGGAGAAAGCTCTACTTTCTCACTCTCTCTATTCTTGTGTTAGTTGTGCCGATTGTTTGCGTCTTCTTCGCCTTCAACCTCATCGAGGGTTGGCCGTGGTCGCTGCCGTTCGACCTCCATCGCATTCACGCCAACATCAACTTTGTCTCGTTTACAACGACGGAAAGAATGCAAGTCACCGCGGTCCTTACCAATTACGTTCCAGTGGTGAGCTCGGCGGCCATTTGCATCACCTTCGGCACAACAGTTGAGGCATATAACCAGTACCGCTTGGTTCTCGTTTTCCTCGGCTTTGGAAAGATTTGGCCCAAGCTGTATCAAGAATATGACCCCGATGACTCTGAACCACCATCCGAGCTTAGCACACAAACAAGTTCGAAGTCGTGGTGGTCATCTATGACGAAGAATAGCAAAAGGGGTACAGTGACAAGGTATGGAACTCATAAGCTTCCTAGGATGATCATCACATAGGACTACCTGAATGCTAACGTTCAATTGAATGAACAGTATGAGCGGAAACGACTTCTCCATCCTCCCTATTACCGAGGACATACCTCTCACGACCCGGTCAAAGCCTGCGCAGACAACGGGTGAAGGTTCCCATACCAATCCATGCTCTCCATACGATGAGCTCAGAAAAGAATTCCCGGACTTGTACCCTACCCAGTCCTCACCCACAGCAAAAGCCAACCATAACCCCTGGCCCGATCTGTCAGACGACCCTCCCGCACCAGCGCGCAACCCATGGTATCTCCGACCGAATGCTTTCCATGTCCCAATCAAACTGCCAATGCCGTTGTCACCCATTTACATACCATCCCTGCACGCGGATCAAGAAAAGAAGACGGAGGGAAAGCAGAAACGGACGAGTGTCAACAGGCTCTCTCAAGGCTACACCGCGCTGAGCGGTTCCTCCACAACAATGTTGCCGCCCTCGAATTCACCCACCTGCCCTCTTCCCCCGCTTCCAACTCCCACATCCTCCTCCTCAAGACATTCACCACAGGAGGAACGACATCGGTCGACGAGAAAGAAACAAAAACAGAAAGAACCCGAGACGCAAAATAGCACAAGCAATGGGACACCTAAGAACCTATTGACGCCAGCAACACCCTGGAGTCCCTTTGCCTCAAGCCACTCCAATACCACACTAGGAGTTGACACACGCGTGTGGTCCCAGAAGGATAATAACAAAGAGAACCACCAAGCTACTGCTCACCCACAAGACTCGTCAGTCTCACATTCTTCCCGCTTAACCTCAGGACCTCAGCTTTCACCGCCGCCATCATACAGCGTCGCTGTCGGTGAATCCTCCTTTGCTTCCGCTTCCGATCGATCGACGGGACTCGGAACCAGTCCACCTGAACGCGAACAGATCGGGACGGCGTTAGGACACCCACCGAGAGGCGGGGTGGTCAGGGTTGAGACGCATATAGCGAGCGAGATTGAGGTTATTGGTGGTTCTGGACGTGATGATGGTGGTGATGGTGAGCAGCGGGGTGGAAGGGAGTGAGGGGGTGGTGGGTGGATGGATGGTGGTTGGGTGCGACATGGGAAGTGGGTGGGAGTAGAGGAGTGAGAGGTGAGGGGGTTGGAGGTGCGTTTTGGAAAGTAAGGGTGGGTTTTGTGGGTTGTGCGTTTGTATGATAACAGGCATCTTCGGGGCATTCGAAAAGTTAAGGGTCGAAAAGGATTGCTATTAAGGTCGAAGAGTGAGTGTCTGGGTGGAAGACATGGTTGGTTTGGGTAGCGATCTTTGAGTTCCTTGATGAAGATACCCCTTTTGAATTATTTTTTAGTTGCTCTTATTAGCAGCCCTTAATTTTTTTTTGGCCCAGTTATGTCTATGGCTTCCGTCATTCCTCAAGGTCTGAGTCTTATTTTACTTGATTTGCCTTTAGGTTGACGTACACAAAAGTATTAATCGTCTTCTGTCTTCAGTGCGCCATTCGGTTAATATCGTGACCACTTCCATCCAGGTTTTTCTTCCCCCTGCCTGCAGGCCTGCCTGGTTTCCAGCCAGCCGCTCCTTCCATGCTTCAACTCCCCAATGACCATATAAACCTCCCGTCCTGTCTCTTCTGCCAACGACATTCTGGTCGGACAATGGCGCAATTAGTAAGCAGTACCGTTTGAGTTTTGTCCGGCCCAGCTCCTGCATATCCCACCCCGTTCAACTTCGAGTTCGATTCTCGGGACTCAGACAGGGCAGATCAAGTGGGTGTTTTCAACACTGCTAGGAACATGATCGATAGCGTACTGTATACCGTATGTGGAACACCACGGGATTTGTATGCCTGGAGGTGGCCTAGTAGAACACAGTGAGATAATTAACTGGCTGTACTTGTTGTTGTTGGCTTGTTTTTTTGGGAGGAGTTTCTCTTCCTTGTTCTTTGGCACCTGCGAAAGCAATGCTTTGTTTTAGTTTTCCATGAGCATGAATGGCTCGCACCCAGAATGGAATTGTTGATGTGTCTACTTGCAAGATAGGTATTTGGTCCTGCAGTGCTGTTGTTATAATCAAGTGCAAAATATTTGAGTTACAAGGAGGAAAATGGTATATGGTAAAGTCCATAGCGACTCAACCGAACATTCATTCTTAAGTAAAGTGTGAGATCCTACAAGTCTTCGTCCATAAGCTTCTCTTGTTTCCATCTTTTCGTATGTCGATGTCCCATCACACATATCTACAAATAGGGATATCTTCTTTCCAGTTGTTTTCAAGAATTCCACTTTTCACCCGAGAAAGAGTGGTACGGTAAGTCGTCAATATTAGGAAACCTAAACAGGTGAAAAGGAAAGAGTGTCTTGTACTAACTTCCACGGAGTCCCAAGTCGAAAGAAATGGCAAAGAACACCCACACACACGACACACGTTACCTTTCATACATGCACCCAAAGTAGTATAGATACTACGTAGGAGCATGCGAGTCATTTTTGTTGAATACCACGTTACCGCTTCTACCTACTACTTCGACGTCCCATCCAAGTACCTTACTTATGCACGACTTACTTTTCGGAGTGTTTCTACTTGAGACATACATAGGTACAGTAATGTCCCCTGTTAATGCAACTCAATTCCGGCACTATGGGGGGTTTTTGCATTATGGGGCACCTCACTTACATACAAAACTGGGAATTCGGGCCGCAGAAATCTTTGCATGTAATGGGTCAGTTTGTATGTATTTGCAAAAGGGAGGGCTTGCAAAAGCAGGGGACATTACTGTATTGAAGACGGCTTTGATAAATGATTGTTTGTTCATGGTCGTACGGTGGGCTCTGAGTGTTTTATTTAACCCGAATCTTCGTATACGTGAGCCAATACATCTTAACATAACGGGGGACAGGTGTTCAAGACTTCAAGGCAATAAGAACGAAATAAGACGTATGTTGATGGCCGGATTCAGAAACCGCGCCAATTGACCAATCAGAGCTCAAGGGGATGATACCGGCCAGGGGCATGACATCCACATCTTCAGACTTCAGCTGCCATCTCTCCCGACTGCGGGAATGGTTGACGCGAGGAAAGAAAGAAAGAAAAAGAAATCAAACAACGGAACAGACAACAATATACGAGGCCACCATGTATGTAAGACGTACACAACGGACCAATTGTCCAATCGACGCCGCGAAGAAGCCGTCCGGTGTAACAAACTCCCGGTACGTTCGGCAAGAGAGCCCCGGGCCGGGAAGAGGAATACGGCGACAACAATGGGGGGAACTGCCGAACAAGAAAAAGGACATCCATCCATTCGCGTACCGTACCTAGTATTTCCTTCTTCCGTCGCTTTTCATCGTCGCTTTCAGCGCCTTTTCCGCCTCTATTGAGCTTGTTGGGCAATCGGAACGGAATCTGAGCCGCGATCTTTCCTTTTTCGTGTTTGTTGTCTTTCGCTTCGCTCGGCTTTCTCATAACAGCATCCAGGTGGCTCAACCCAGGAGGCTAGGAAGCAAAGAGGTTAGGAGCTGAGGCTCGGAAGGTCAGGACCAGAATAAGACCGTTCAGGTCGGACGAGAAAATCAAATCAGATGGGAAACCGAGCGAGTCCTTCGGCAAATCCATCATAATCGGCTCGGATTTCCTTATTTCCAACTGTCGGTCTGCAGCGGTCAGTCCCCTTGTCTGGTTACCTGGCACAGAGCTGCTAAGGCTGGGTTTCTGTGCCCTGACGAGCAGACGGACTGGGTATAACTGAGACATGAGGCCGTGCGTGGGTACTCCGTTCGGGCCGTTCTGTGGCATCGTCCTTCATCAGCTAGGGGATTTTATCATCGAGATTTCGAGATAGGAACCAACGAACCCATACTAGACTCGCGTCGGTTACGTAGGCGACGATCGGGTTTGTCACACCACTCACAATCCACCCGGACGCTATCGGCAGCGGTGTGACCGTTGGACCACGGCAACTTCTTTTTCGAAGGTTGTCCCCCGTGAGCCCCGTTCCGGAAAGTGGTCGAGGTGTCACTTAGACAAACAGCTGTCAAAATCATGGCTAGACCCAGTGATCGACATGCCTAGGTGCGACTTTGTACCACTACTGCACGGCACATGCTGTACCTTGCACTAGGAAATGCGCCCAGTTTGCATTGGGCGACCTTATCCCGTTATCTCGACGGGAAAGGATGCAAACTTGACATATGGTGCCTTGCAGTATTCTGTGCTTCTAGTGTAGAGCTGAAAGTCTGAGAGTGAGATAGGGTAGATAGCATGAGAAACTGTCAATGTGTTCCATTTTAAGGATACAGCCGAAAGATAGTCCAAACCACAGTGGGACGGACTATGTAGCGTAGTACCGACCTCTGAGTGCTACCCGTGCCTCGCGGCTTCGGGTGATCGGTTCCCTTCAGTTGTGACGGGGCGATAAAATTGTCCCAAGTGCTGGAGCTTGACGACGAAGTGAAGCAAAGTGTATCAAATTGCTTGTAGGCTTGAAGAAACGAAGAAAGGAAAAGGAAAAGGAAAATCACAGAGCTGCCTGTCTGTCTTGGTATGATCTGTTGGCACTAGCGCTTGCAGTTTGCAACCACCTGCAGGCACAAAGGAGCCGTGCGTCAGCTTCGTTACTGCCCATTGGAGGAGCCCAGAGCGATATGTTGAAGAGCCACAGAGCCTCCCGTAAAGGCATGCTTCTTGGATCTCCAATAGGGAGATATCCAGGAGGGTTACAGTCCTCCACTGCTGGAGCTACCACGGCCCAGGGACAATGCTTTGGCACTCGTAGCGCCGTAGCTTCAGAGCTCAGAGCTTCCACTTGGTCGGAACCAGGAGACGCAATTCGTAAGATACAAGTAGGTTAACAAAGCAGTGTCCAATATCCAGTCATTCAGTACCACTAAAAACCCGAGAATAGAGTACGAAACACTTAGCGAATGAGAAAACCGAGGTTCACCATGTGTGTGTTCATAGTAAAGACCTGCCGGCCCGACCATTGGGTCGGACAAAGTGAAGCTGTCAAATCCCGCCCCAGAGTATTTGGCAGAAGCTGCGTGAGGTTCGTTACGGATTGCTGTGTGACGGATTCGTAGGGATCAGCTTGTAAGGCGTAAGCAGGTTGCCTGTAAAAAGCAGGGACCGGCTCACGGACTCGCCATTTTTCGTCCCATCACACCGCATCTCCTCAACTTTGACTTGCGGGACACCTTGCTCCCCCACAGGCAGACAGACTGCCGGTTCAGGATTCTTGGCCTGTACGCTGCTTACTACGGCGAAACGGGAGTCTTATCGGCACGTAAACGGAGGGAGTCGACAAGCGTACGTACCTTTGTGGTAAATTTGTACTTGTGGATATGATGCCGCAAAAGTTTTTCTTTTTTTTTTTTTCTCTCGACAAAACAGTTGTTGAAGTCCTGTCTTTGCTCCGTTATCCACCACTGGAATCCACGCCGGGTACCCACGCTTTCATGCACCTATGTACGCCATGATTAGCGTTTACGTTAGGCGCGGTCGGGAGCCTTCCCTTTCTCGTTTCTTTGCTGTTTCCTTTTCCACTTTTGCTAACGTCTTTGGAAGCTTCCGAGAGGCTCGTCGGGGTAGAGGTGGAAATGTTTCGCGTCCCTAGGGGCCGCCGGGCACGCTATGCACGCGGTGGGTTGAGGAACCACGGAGCACGGGGCATCCACATTGTTGCTCCGTGTTCCACCAGAAACGTTGGGGCCGCTGCAAGCCAGCAGCAGAGAAGCCCGAGAGACCCAGCAAAAGAAGAACCTTGAGAGCTTCAGGAAACCGGTTCTTGCACTCTAAATGGAAGTCGGCCGAAACTGTGGGGTAAACACCAAAAACCCTCTCTCCGTGAGGCAAGGGGGGCCTAGAAACCCTGAGAGCGGTGTCGCGCGTGGTTCGGTTTCCATCACACCGGGTGTCCCTCCGCCATCTAACCCAGATGACATCACAAGCCCCAGTTACCTATGTATCCGAAGAATTCCTAAATGGTATGTGGGAAGAGCGGTACCGGACTAGTGAGTCCCCTCTCAAGAGTGAGGACAGCTGGGCAAGCCATTCCCGGAGCAAATTCGGTCCTTTCGACGGACGGCGCCGGGGGAAGACTGTTGTCAAAGGACCCGAGCTGACCGAGGTATGGGGTCGGTTGCACATGCCCGACTTGTCACCACTTCCGAGAGTGGTCGCCGGGCTCGCGGGTTCAAAATGGAGTTTGGGCCGACCCCTCACCGGGGGTTCGCGGGCTACAATGCTTGCATACTCGGATCCAGCACGTGGATTCCTCTGATAAGTTTCTGGATGTTCCCCGTCTCCGTTATTGTTACCGCTGCCGTTGCCAACAGCATCACATCGAGTTGAACAGGTTTTCGTTCTTTGGAAACCGTCGAACAAAAGCACGGTTAATATAAAGATATCGTAGGAACGCCTAATGGGTTAGCTGTATAAATTACGCTGTATCGGCCTCATCAGACAGATCGGCTGGCCGCTTCAACATCTGTAGATCCAAGGTTAGGTTTCAAGTTATGTAAGTGGGAAAGCAGACGCGTAACTTTGAGAAGCTGTTAGTGAGTACGTAATAGGCTCGTGCCGGTGTAAACTGCCTCGAGACTGATTCTGCTCCGGGGCACAGGCTCCGTGTGATACAGCATAGGAATGCATGGCGAATTAGTCTCTCAAGTTGTCCGGACTAATGACCGTTTGTGCTTAAGATAATCCTCTCGTTGGACTCTTTCTGGAGGTAGTCGACTTTCGTCACAGCCCGCGCCGAGGTGGAATACATACGATATACTATCTGTAGTGTAGTACAGTATGCTGGAGCCAATATATTGGTTTCTGATCGGCCTTCTCGGTCTCTGAGCGAAATATTTGGACGAGACGACGAGTAACTGTACCGTGTATACACACGTGTAGGTATAGATGGTAGATCCAAAAAGCGACTGAATCATGCACTCGTGAGGTACCTGTTTTTCTTATCAGATCTCGGCACTTGTGGGAGAACAAGAACTGTGACCACTGACTCTTTTTTTTTTCTTGCTCATTCTCCCCGCTCTTCGGTGGACTTTGTGGGGCTGAAAGGAAACGGGTGCGAGCATGTTGACGCGATGGAAGAATCGTCAGGTTCTGGAGGCTCGCCTAGCGCCTCCATGGCTCTCTTGTGGAACTTTCTGCTGGAAGTTTTCAGTAGGCTTTTGCTGGATTGGCATTCGTAACGGATGGATCTGCCCTGCAAGGGCAAGATTGATGGCAAGGGAATCCTCGCGCAAAATCTGGCTGACACAATGATCCCATGCCGTTATGGGCTAGCCTTGGAGATGCCCACCAAAGCTCGAAAGCTCCTCGAAGCCCATGTCGCCGTCTGGAAGCCTTTGCCCCTTTCAGGCTTGGCTTGGCAAACCTGGACCGTCAAGCTACAAGGTTGGTTTACGGCCATGCAGGGGCTGCGGGTGATACGGCCAGTCTCCCGCGATCCAATAAGCAGACGGGATTCGTGAAGAAGAGATGCAATCCTGCGTCTTCGCCGTACTGGTGAATGTTTGTGACCACAAGCCATACCAAACATCAACATCTCAAGGGGTCGGCGCAACCGTCCGTTGCTGATGACGAGTGTAGTAAAAGGCGACGGCATGGCAACGAGGAGATTTTGTTGCGTGGCGTATATGGTCGGTCTTTTGGTCTAGGGGGGTCGGAGAGTACCGTGATGCCTCTGTGACTGTATCTGCGTTGCTGATGTGCCAACCCGCGCTATTCTAGGGCATCGTCAGCAGTGTCCCGCAAGTTTTTAGGCCGAAGCTCCTATCGTGTTCCACTGCGCTACGGGGGCGCCGATATCTTGGGTGAAGGCAGACAGTAGAGGTATCGATACGAACTAGTTTTTCACTGGGAACTGGCCAGTCGGGACCTTCCCCAATTCCAGTCCTCTGGTACGTAGCTTTCTTCGTTCATTGGCAGAGATGGATGTTGCGGAATGCGATTCCACGTGTGTCTGCGAGTGTTTGTGGGGGCACCATGACGCAGGAAAATGGATGCGATAGCGTTGTCCGACGTGGGTTGCACGGTTCCTGTTCTTGCGAGCTGGTGAAGGATTCGTGGGAGATTCACTGATCACTGATCGGCGGTCTTTGGTGATCGTCGACCGCACTGTCGGACTGCGAGAAAAGATACTCCGTAAGGTTCCAGTCCGGTTTGGAAAGCGGTCCCGTGATACAGTATTGGGATGCCCGGTCGTGTTCGACAAGCATGATGAAGATTTTATTTGTTTTGCTGAAGATGCCGTTTGAATTGATGTCGTAACCACTCCACGGCAGTTTGGTAGAAAGTCCGCGTTGAACCACTGTAGGGAAGCAGCCACCAGTGTGCCCTAACCCTTGCACGGGCCTTGGCACTCTCTTTTGCCAGTCCATCGTGAATGCCGTCTGGTGTCCACGTTGTGTGTCTCAGACTACAGATTTGCTAGAATGCAAGCCCGAGCTGATCCGACGGGACCGAAGCTGAGAATGGAAGCCGCGCCAACCTTTTTCCACTTTGTTTCTACGCTAGACCTTCCTTATATCGCAACCCGATCCTGCACTTTTGTCTATTCCATTTCTAGCATCCACGGGCGACGCCGACGGCGGGGCTGAGCGGCGTCTTTCCGCACGCAATGAAAACAGGTTGAGCCCTTTGACAAGGATTTCCACTTTGTCAACTTGTTGAAGGGCCTCTTCACATGTATGGAACTCAACGGTCAACGGCCACGAGTCAACGGTTAACGGTCCAGCTGCGTGTCGGACCGTGTATCGCTGCGCTTGCTCTTCAAAGGGTATGCATGACCTACAAATAGGGAATCACGATCAAGTACACGTCTTGTCTTGAATCTGATTTTCAAGTTTGTTTTGTTTCCTTTGGAGAGCATTGGTCGGCGTTGAGTTTTGGGCAATGACGTTTGACCCCAGAAACGGACGGTCCTATAGGCACTATCCACCGTTTACAGCCCACTAAACTTGGTAGCACACGACTTCGGACTGTGGGGGAAATTGCGACAACCCATCATCATGACCGAGGAAACCCCATTTGCACTTTTCATGCAACACACAATTGCTGTGTCACCGGTGATTTCAGGCCGTGTGGTGGACGTCGCGAAGAGCGTAGTGTGTTCCCACTCTATCTCTCACCTCACCCATCGAAGCTCCGGCTGATCTGCTGACTGACCCTGATCAACAACAGAAAATCCTCAAGTGGGTGAAGGAGGAGAGCAATTGCCTACCCAGGTGTTGATGGGCAAGCCTGGGAGCACATGGGCGTGGTGGCCATCGAGGTCCTCGGCAGATCAGATCAGCTTACCATGATTATTTCATTCCCCGTCGCGCCACGCCAATCGATCATATTTTTTTGAAGCTCTCCTGGATCATGATTCGACCTCGATTGGCGTTGGCCCTTCTAGTGTAGCTGAGAGATCTTCCTTCACCCGGCTTGAGCCGCTGTACCTGCAGCCAAGTCAGTAAGGCCAGGTACGCAGCAAGGAACTTTGGGTAAGGTACGTACCCCCGAGGCATTTTAGTCCTGGAAGTGAAATCCCGTCATCTTAACAATCTGCACGAGATGCAGCTCCGTAATGAGCTTACAAGAGGATCGTCACTGTTACCTATGTAGTGCTTGTAATACCCTCAACTAGTGTAACGTCCAATGGCCCAATGGCCACAAAGGAAGCTTATGGGCAACAGGTCGGCGACCAGATTGACATACAGAACACCGGCGCCGTCAAGTTGAGCCCCAAGACCGGGAACCCCTCCTCGCCCTCTTGGGAAACCCGCGCGGGCGATTCATGTTTCAAGCTAACGCCGGTCAAACCCCGCCCATCTCAATTGGGACTTACCTTACGAGGCACCATCACCGACTTGCATACACATTGTTATGCCTAGGTATCTGTGTTGTTGCTCACGACAGCACGTGAGACGCTGGTTGCCTTTGCTTTTCCATCGAAGGCCAGAATCACTGAACATGACGGGAAGAAACACACAGCAGCTTGGTCAAGTTGGATGCAGGCAAGACGATGACAACCACTCAACCTCGATATTAAATACCCGCGTGCAACCAAGGACGGGATATCAGTGAGCTCTCTGGGCCAACTAAATATATCTTGTCAGCGGTGCAGTGCATGCTTTCGCCAGTCTCCGTGTGTACCTGTATCATCAAAGCCGTGGCACCCTCGCTCGTGCCATGGTACTGAGGACATCCCATGCTTGCTTCCCCGCGCCGACGTAGTAATATCAGCGATTCAGTGTAGCTAATGGGATTGAAGCTTCAATTTCCGCGACATGATTTTCTGGAACGGCCTTCGAAAACCCAACAGTCTGTCACGGTCTCGTCCTGGATGCGAGTAACGAGTCCTCGCTTGCGCGTACTTGCTGCCTCGATGTCACACTGCAGTAGGCTGAGCCAATCCGACCTTGAGCTCTGGCCTAGACCGTAAGGCAGCTGCACTGTGAATAGCATCGACACAATGTTTTCCAGGAGAGTGCTCGCTTTCAGTAAAACGGAAAGCCACATGACGAAGGCAGCTTTTTCAATGCCCACCTCAACCTACCAGTTGAATCAAATTCAACGCATGAAGAAACCTAGGACCTATAGGTTTTTTCCTTACCTGCACCTCACAGACTCTACAGGTAGGCAGGCACATCAAATGCATGATACTAATGGCAGGCAGGTGCACACAGTATGCATGGACGTATGCAGCACTGCAGCATCTGCGTGTTGTGCCTCGTCTTCGGTCCCAGCAACATCATGCAGATGTCTAGCCGGCCTTCCTTCGCTTCCGTATGTGCGTTGACTTTTGGGTCCCTTTTGATCCGGGTGCACGGTTGCATCGCAATAAGGTAGCGTACGACCCTGATTCACCCGTCAGCCTTCAACCGGGATGGGTTTCCGCCCAGTTCAATCCTTCCAAGTCCCAACGAGGTCTTGTTTCTCTTGCTCGGTCTATTAGCTTCTGTATAGCTTCAAGCCACAGTATCTGGGGGCCTGGGGGCCAGGCATGTAGAGAAACCGATCTTCTGCGCGGACGTTGATGTGCTGATCCGTCACTTGTCCAGTGCGATCCAGATCATCTATCGAATTTAATCCCCTAGGCACGGAGATATCATATAATCTTTACGATGGAAAGTTTGCTGCCGGTTGATTGGCCGTCCGAGTCTCGACGCTTCCAATTGGCAGGGTGTTGTGTAGGAAATCGAACATGATTCGATACCAAGGGAAAGGACTTGAGCATGCAAGTGGTTCGAGTTCCCAATCAACACCGTCTCCCCGGGTAATTGAACAAGCAAAACAAAGCAAACACACCCGTCGACAAGATGAAGCAAAATGACCATGATGATTGTTTGTTTCAAAAAAGTAATGCAAGACTTGATAGAGCGTCTTGACTGCCTGCTCTCAGGACGGTGTGGTTGATGATTTCAGGTCGCATGCTTCCACTCGGGCGTTTTGTGTGTTTGGTGAGTGCACTGCAATGGGAATGGAAACATTTCAGAAAATACGGAGCTCAACACTCAGCTCCGTCACCAGCAACGCCAAGCATCTGCAACGGAAACGGAAAATCAGGAGCACAGATGCTGGTCACTTCCCACCAGAACCCACCACACCTGGCGCTAGCCCGGGGACCCTCGCCGGCTGCGTCCAAAATCTTCGTGGGTCAAGGGTTACCCCTGGCTCCCAGGGACCAGAGGGATTCCGCAGGAAATCAACGGACAGGCATCCTTGGGAGGCCGGGACCTGGACTGGACTCCTCGCTGGATTGGGGATGGAGGGGGACGAGGATGGATGGGCACCATCAACCACGGCGGCATGGACGCACACTCACCACACACAGTCCGCTTGCTCACTCTCACAGTCTGAGCCGGACGCATTGCAACGGGGACTGACCAGGGGGTAGAAATCACTCCTGCATTATACCTCTATGGACCCCAGGCCCGTCGCATCCCCCACAGTTGCGAGGTTTTCCTGAGGATAATGCTCTTTTGCTTTGCTGCTCCTCCTTGACTTTCGGACTCTGACCCTGCTGAACTTTCTGTTTGGCTGCCTATCTTACTGACACTCCCTCGAAACATCTCACTTGCTCACTCACTCACTCACTCACGTCAGTCTCTCATTGCTGGCAGCTTGAAGATCTATTGCCTCTCCAACATTATTCCCTCCGACAAACAACGACAAACCACAACACAAAACCACATAGTATACTTGGCCCGGAAACTCGCCAAGTCGATCCCCGTCCCGTCCCGTGTCCACTTCGGCCGAGGGCGCCGATTGTTGTATCTGAGTGAGAGGAGCAGCGAGAGAGATCCACGGTCCACGGGGCCCTGTTCGAATCCATCTCCACTGTCCCCAGTCTGCAGTCCACCAGCTTGACACCGCCCACATCCAGTCCACATCCAGTCCCTTTATAGCAACGAGCAACCATGAATCTGTGGGCCRTCTCTTCCCTGCCCGTTTACTCGGAACGAGGTGCACGAGGCAGGTCGGAAAAGAGATCCAAGTCCTCTTCAGTTTCCGTCATCACTGCAAACCACCGAGTTGCACCAACTTCATCCACAACAACAACCTCAATATCCACCACTTCGCCGGTACCGGCTTTCGCTCCTTCAAACAACGGCCACTTTCTACATCACGATCCTTCCGACTACATCCACAACGAGCTTCTGGAGCCATCCATCAATGGCCCGCCGTCACCAGAGAGCATTCGACAGCTAAGCAAGCAAATGAAGAAGGCCTCCCAGAGAGACAGTCGCCACACAACCTCATCAGGTTCCTCCTCACTACGCTCCTTAACTTCGACCGACTCACCCGGTACCGACGGAGCTTTCAGTCTTTCGAGAAAATCTTCAGGACGGTCTACGAACAGCCACACCATGCCGAACCGGGACCGCCCCGAGAGCGTCCAGATCTTTGGCAAGACGCTCTTTAACCGACGAGGCAGGCTAAAGCGTGAGAGCAGTTCTCAGAATCTGTATTCGACCGAAACGGGCAGTGATGCCAATCTGCCGCTCCATCCCACCTCGCAGCCAGCGCCAACGTCAGTCCCTTCGAGGGACTCGTCCATCCCGGCCTTCTTCACCCGCCGCCGGACCATCAAGGCTGAGAATGCCGAAGACTCTGTAGGCCAGAGGAAGATTCAGATCTCTGGGCCGTACAACTTCCAGCATGTGGCACATACCAAGAAGGGCAGCAATGTCGACGACCTGCACTTTTCCGACTTCTCATCCGACTCTCTTCCCCTTGCTGATGTCGATCTGCCACCCTCGCACCGCCCTCCTTCCATGTCCGCTAAGCAGACGACATCACCTCGGCGGCTCATCAAGCACGCAAAGTCGCAGGACTCGATGAGCATTGCGCCTCCACGTCCACCCAGGTCCCCGATTGAGGAGTCCATTCCAGTTCCCCCCGTCCCCGGCATCCCGCCACGAGTTTCCAGCCGCATTTCCACACCGGCAGATGGTCTCGACCCATCAACCTTGGGCCGGCCGCAGACAAGTACCGGGTTTCGTCAGGCTCAACCACTTGCTCTCGACACAGATAGTCCCACTCCTCCGGTGACATCCCATGGACACACTCGCATGACGAGTGTTCCTGACAATGACCTCAACTGGCCGTTGCCCGCCCCGGCGAACCCCGCGTTTGATGCCGTCCCGCTAGCAAATGTGCCCGAAGAGGACGCTTCCATCATGAAGCCATCCCGTGCTAGCGTCATCAGCAACTCGTCGCTCCGCGCCAGCCAGTCGGTCCCCATGCTCCGGGCTTTCTCCCCACGACAGGACTATGATCACCACAGCCGCGAACCCAGCGATACCCTCGGACCATGCACCCTAGTAGACGCCCAGCGCGCCCTGGTGTCCGCCCTGGATGAGATCATCGGAGGCGATTCTTCGCTTCCGCGGGAGAGCTGGGAGGACGACATCGACTACTGCTACGAACACGCCGCCGAGGCCGACTGCGACTACGAGTGGAATCGCCCGTCGCTAGACGTCAGCCGGGACTGCGGAAGCGCGACGCCCGTGGAGCACCACTACCACCGCAAGAAGTTGTCGTGCAACCSATCCATGCTCACTCCCGCGCAGCTGGACATCCCGTCCCTAAGCCCAGTCAGCCTCAACTCGGCCACCACGCCGCACGAAGCCATCACGCCAACAGGAATGACGGCCGCCCTCCCGCACCCCACCCACTCCCACAAAACCTCCAACTTTTCTCTCCCAAGAATCGAGGCTCCCATCAGGTCCGCCTCCGACCTGCTCAAAACCCCCGAACTCCACGCGCGCAAGCCCTCGGACGCCTCCAGCTTCAAAGAATCGCACGGCTTCACTCTGTCCCCCTCGCTGCTGATCCCCACCGATTTCCAGCGGCAAATGCGCCTGGACTCCCTCGACGAAGGCTTAGGGGCCGGAGCCGAAGGAGACTTCAACGACTGCCGCAGCGGGGAATACCCCTTTGCCGCCCACGCCTTCTGCGAGCCCGGCATCTCGTCGCTAATGTACAACCCGCACCGGGCCAGCGCTTCGACGACAGCCACGCTCGAGAGCATCAATTCGGGCCGACACGTGTCGACGGCTTCCATCTCGACCGACTTTACTCGGCTGACGCTCAGCACGAATTCGCTGGTGGATATGGAGAATTGCAATTACGAATCACCCGTATGCGAATTTCCCAACGGCAATAACCACGTCCGATCCGAGAGCGTCAGCGCCAAGGGCGCCGCCATGCCTCCCGTGCCCGAGTTCGAGGAGATTTCGGATGAGTCCCTCCGCCGGGGCGAGAGTTTCCCTAACCTTGTCGGATTGGCTCAGGATAGTGCTGAAGCACCAGTAGCAGGCTCGACAAAGCGAAAGGATTCGATGCTGGGCGGCCTGCAGAGGCCAGGTAGAGGACGCGCGAGGACGACTAGTCTTAGCACGCCCCCGCCTCCGAACCAGTTTTCGCTGTTTCCTAATGTGAGGTTGACGGGACCTCAGATCTAGCTCCGTCAGCTAGAGGGGAGCTAGGACAATTATCGAAGCCAAATTTGGCAAAACAGTCTTTACCAAACACCAACACTACCATCACTACCATCACTACCATCAACAACATCCCGGCGTACCGAATTGTTTTGCTCGAAATAAAGCATACGCGGTAATCGCGCGATTTCCATCCCTTTTCAACAACCAGCCAACCTCCTTCCTCGGAAGAGGAGGAGCGACTGGCATATTTCCTTATTACCAACCATCGTCATCGTCATTGAGCATCATCATCATCAGCATCGTTTCATTTTTCGTACTTATAGACCTGGGAATCCGGAGGCAGGCAGGCAGCAAGCACCGCGCTTTTTTCTCTTTTCCTATATATCCATCTGCTTTTCCATCGTATTCAGTCAGTCATTCAGTCGGTCCCATCAAGTGGGGTTTTGCGCAGTGGGAGGAAGAATGGAAGGAAGGAACGAAGGAAGAAAGCAACGAAGGAAGGACGGCGGCAAGATAAAAACGGGGATCACATTGGGGGATTACCAAAAATTTTCCGAATTACTCAGCTCGCTCTTGCCTTTTTTACAATTTTTTAATCACCTCAACCACTCGACATCACCACACACGCCGATCGACTCGATCACTCACTCGCACCGCGCACCATGACACCACAGTTTCAACAACACACCACACGCTCACTCGCAAGATTCCCAACATCACACACATTTCCTTATTTTGTCCTCTTCAATTCACAATTCATGAAGTTATGACCGACATGAAAAGGGGGGCCCAGGGGAAAGAAGAGAAGGGGAGGGGTGGGGGGGATATATATCCGGAGAAATTCTTTTTTACTACCATATTTCAAACCACATTTATTGAAAGAGAGAGTCTGTGTCAGTAGAAGAGTAGATATGGAGCATGTAGACATGTAGCATGTAGCATGTATTGTAACAATCAATGTACCTACCTACCTACCTACCTGTATCTGTAATAAAAGAAACCTTTCATCGGTATTCTCAAATGTGCCATTCTCGTGCTGTATGAAGCTCCAAGCAAGTTTTGACAAACCAAGCTTCCGAGATGTGAACCTTGCCAGTTGAGGCTGTGTCAGGAAAGGGCGAACAAGCTATGGCTTAACTCGTTGACTGTGTGCTCGGCTTGATTTGGTCACAACGTCGCCAAGTTCGGAGCGACTCGGTAGGACTTGGATAGTTGCTGAATTCATCTTCGCTTGCTGCCAGATGTTGTAAGGATTAAATGAGGGCTGAAGGCCGGAAAGTCCAGCAATCCCGGTTTGTACGTATCAGAAGACACTGAGGAGAGTCCGTGGGTTCTGATTCGTCAATTGCTTGTTCTCTTTTTTTTTCTGATCTACGGCCGCCGCGGAGATCCGATCGGAGAGTTCATCCGGATCTCGAACCACGAAGTGGTGATACTATAGTAGTCTCTGCGTCAATGACACATGCGCAAACGGGAACTCCATGTTTCCAACCTTCTGTGAGACAGTAATATCTTTGTGGATATCTCCTCCCACCACCCCGATAGTACACGGCCCTAGTTTCTACTACACCCATTCTGTCTTATTCAGACCAAAAGAGGTTTGCCGGTCAGGAAACCTGACATCCATGCTCTCGGTCCAGATAACCGTGTCGGCAGGTTTCTGGCCTCTGTGCGATTTTGTCACTTGACTTCGCCGAATTTTCTGCCATCTGTCTGAACCGATAAGTCCTGATCCGGGATAGAGTTTGCGGTGGTGCGACAGTAGATGGTAACCAGCAGGACCTCTCCATTCCCACAAAAAAAGAGCTCAGGAAAAAGCACATCCGTCGCTATCGCTTGCACTAGCAAACACCGCTCGGTTGAAACCGCCTATGTTGGACCGGATTCAGGTAACGCCATACTCCGCTTCCCCTATCACCACAGGCTTTGCGTCTCTCCAGAACTGATGCGACGATAGTCCATCAGGTTTTCAGCTCCAGATCAGAGGTTGGGGGCCCTTGCGCTAAAAGCAGACGAGCTCAAGCCTTGGCGTTCGGCGCGAGCGGAGCCGAGCGACCGAATGTTCCAGACGGAGACGCCATGGCCCAGGTAGAAATGCACGACATTGGTAGATCAGGGCTACCTTTGTCCTAAAGCCTGGCAGAAGACCACGTTATTCCAACGACAACCCTTCCGTTGACGACCAGTGTGCGCCTTCCATCACCTGAACTATCGCCGAGCTCGGTTGCCGTGGACGAATAAGGATGCTAAAGCGATCTGCCAGAGCCGCCGTCGAGGTCGTATTGCATACCAGCGAAGGGCTCTAGTGCCCAGCAGACGCAGCGCGTCAGTACAGGAACAAGTCCATCGGGGATACGGAAAGCAAAGCACAGCACCGTGACGCGGAAGTGTTCCGTTTTCGAGTATCGGCGCAACTTGTCGAATGCTTCTGTTTGATGCCGCCATGTCAACGACCAATTCCCACGACGTATTCCGGCCGAAGTAATCAAACGGTTGAACTCATTCCGGAAGTCGATGAGACGTCGTCCAGAATCTCGATCTCAGCCTCCAGAACCGGGCGACCCAACAGTATGCCGCGATACGCCCACACAAGGGATGGGTCATGATCCTGCATTAAGCCGCGCAAATCAACTCTCGAATATCACAGAACAGTTGTTTCGGTATCCCCAGGCAGGTAGCCGCATTCGTTCACATCAACTTGTGTTGTCTGACAAGCACGGGAGAAACCCCCAACCTGTCACTTGGCGGCAGCACAAGAAAGACCATGGCAGGTATATGAAGGTTGGCTTCGAGGGTGAGGCATCTTTGCGTCTGGGTCAATCTCTGGAGTTCGATTCGGCGTTGGCCATTGTTGTGGTAAGGAGCCGTTTTCGTCTCGGATTCAGCTGTGACTCGTGTTTACAGCTGTATCACCAGGAACCATTAGCATGAATCACTTCCGGCTGCTACAATAACCTTGGGCTGACAGGGAGGGGGGTTTACTCAGAGACTTGAAAGTGTTTGCGGATGGGGAACCCGGTCATGTCGAGGAAACACATATCGCCTTCAGGTCGCAGGAGCCACAGCTTGGTCGAATCGAAGGGCCAAACGTCGAGGCATGAAGTCCTAATCGTCTTTAGCTGATAGATTCAGCCCGCAAGCCAATTCGAAGCCCTGATGATACCGCTTGAGGAACGTGAACAGATTGGACAATCAAACAAGACAGCAAGAGACGTTGAATATCGATCCGAACAGGCAACAGCCCAGTCAAGGGACTTGGCCTGTAAAGCCACAGCCCCCATGTTTGAGGATATCTTCCTTTCTTGGTATCTGAGCTTGGACAAAGAGCATCATGGCGGGAGGATGATGAAAGTGTCAAGTTCTGCTACACGATAACTCGGCAGTGGCAGATGGCCCGGGCGATCTGGGTTTCTGGGCCCGACTTCCAGGTTGAGGCGTCGTTGCCAGATGAAGAAACCGCGACGGGGGAGACTCCCGTCTTTCGGACTCCTGCCTCACCTGGTTGGTCAATCTATCGCTTGTTCGGCACAGATGGCGGACCGACGCTGCCCGCGTTCTTGTCCTTTTGGCTCTGACCTTGGGAAGGTTCGACTCTACTAGCGGTGGGTATCGTATGTGCCTGCATTTGATGAATCCGGGCCATTCAGGGATGGTCCTAGTTATGACCGCAGTTCTCACCCATAAGCGCCACATCGTTTTCTTGGCACGAGTGCATACCCCAAGGTACTTACGCAAAGACGGCCCGGGCTGTTGCTTGGAACAAAACTTCCTGAGGTGTCCCCTCTGTTGCAACGCCCCAACATACAGAGGCTGCCCTTCCGTTTCTCCGTTTGCACTCATGTAACCCCGGTTCGTTGTTTTACGAGAACTTTTAACAGTGGTTTGTGTGCGAAAGAGGACACAGTACCCGACCACTGGACACGCCCAGAACTCCAGCAGTAGTCAGTCAACTTTAGGTCTAGTCTGCACCTGGACTCCCACTGCCCTCCGACTCTCGAACCAAACTGCGATCAGGCCATATTTCCTTCCCTTATCCTCCCCGACCTTTTACGAACAAACACATCCCACACACAACCAATCCGACTTCGATTATGTTGCTGTCATGGAGTCACGGCTGGGTTAAAGGCAAGTCATGAAATCTTCCTCAGACCGGGACTTGCTCGGCGATTTGGTGCATAAGACAGTGGAGGCACCTCTACACAGTACGTGACCTCCTGAACTCTGGACTAAGGTCACGGTGTGTCCCGAGCTCCTGCCTCCTCTATGTATCGAGCACAAGTTCATCCAAGGTTGTAGCCGACCAGTCTGCCGCTGCTCGCCCATAAAAAACCACCTCACTTCTTCCAATATTTCTGGCATGGAAACACAAGACCCAGCGCAGATTCTTCTTCGTCGCCTACAGATTCCATTCATGTCGGCCTTCATTGGAATGGCGTCAAATCTAGACCGCAGATATCACGCGCGGCTCTGCTTCAATCCCTGCCCTGCTTCCGCTTTTCCGTACGATGCCTGTCAAGGCCTGTCTCACCTGTCTTAGCACTCTGCGCTACCAAGACCGAGGGCTGAATCCCAAGGGTTAGGTACCCAAGCAGACCAAGGGCTTCCCCATACTGTCCGCCCTATATTAGCATCGTCTTATTGTGGCGACGGCAAGAGCTGTCAAACCAGCATTTGATCATTATCCACCTCAGAGTCACATACGGTATGCTCTGTCTGTCAACCAGCCTGTCCAGCAGCCCGTCTGCGCATCTGCCTTGGACGTCTCGGTCCGCCGTTGCTTTTGGCTCTCAAGTCTCAGCAAACACACGACCGGAAGCCGGATGCCATGCGAGTGCCTCCACAATCTGCGCGGCTTCGTCAACCTCTTCCGATTCTGGTCTGGAGCCCTCCCGCGCCCTAGACAGGAGACAGGCAGACAGGCCACCCCAAGGCGACCATCAAGGGGGAGAGGATGGAGTAAACGGCTTGCCGAGCGTCCAACGAATCTCCAGTCAACTCCATCGGCGTGTTCTGGACAGCAACTATTCGGGACCACTCTAGTCGCCCCTACACCTGTAGCGCCATCAACCGCAGCATTGGACCGTCCTGATTCGCCAATTCCTTGATTCTGGAAATCGCAATGGGGCTTCTCCAGTCCCTGGCCTATTACATACGGTGATGACGGTGCTACTAATCTTGGCCCGTTGAGCCGATGGGACTATGGATCTCTGCAAGTGTCTCAGCGTTGAGGGACGTCCTGCAAGACAACCTGATAATCTCCCCGATCTTAGCAGTCGAATGTAGGGCTGCAACATGGATCACACCCTGTGGCCTATTCAATGGTTGCTACTCCGTACAGATATCACAGTACAATTTGGCCTGTGCAGCCACCCTTGGTCACCATACCCTTGAAGGTCCTCGACGAGCAATGCCCATCGATGTGTCACGACGGCTGTGGTACGGCCTGGCATTCACGGATCGAGCTAAATCCCCATCTGGATTCTGCAACAGTCTCGTTCGTCATAGCAGAAACGCATGGTAAAACGACAAATTCGGCATCGGAATTGCCAATTTCACAATTTCACTCTTCACCTGCCGCTCTGTTGAGTGAGATCTTTCCTCCCGCAACGATCGATCCCGTCGTTGCTTTCTCCGCTCGAATTTGTTTCCAGATGCAGAAGGCCATAAACAAGGGCAAGCTGAATACGACGACATCATGTAATCAAGTCAGCTTTATCCCAAGACGGCATTCTGTATCGGCGATCGGAAGCCACAGCTACGCACTTTGACTAAAAATCCATGGTTGAAATGCAGCTTTGGGACTAGACAGGGCCTTGTAGAGCGGACTTTCGCCCTGCCCAGGTGGGACTCGTGGGTACATATCTCCCTTATGGGTGCATGGGCAAAACAATAGCCAGATGCAGAACCCATCCTCCCTCAACGCTCACAAGGGTTGACCGAGTGGGACCAGGAGACATCGCCCGGGTATCTACCAGGACCGGCCAGGGTCAGCGACCCTCAACTACCCTGGCAGAGCAACGGCGTCCGGGGTTCAGTAGCTCAGGGGTGATTCCGTATCGTCATCAAAAGTCTGGTCGGCTGTGTGGGTGTGCACCCTACCCGTCCAATGTCCACCGCAAGGTAAGGGCGGCGGATGGGGACGGGCGTGGCTTCAAGCATACGTGCAACACACTGGACACTCGAGCGTGCCAACCGGCCATGTCGAGTAACGCAGTGCTAGATACTCGGCTGCCGCGGCTGCAGTCACTCCGCAGCCGGATCAACCATGGCCCATCGAAAACCAAAGTGCCAAGAAGCGATGATAAAGTTGTAACAGGATCGAGGGCGGGCGGGACCGCACAGAAAGTAAGAGTGTCATATAATAAAGAAGGGCCAGCGGCTCGGTCCGAGCAGGTAAGCACGAAGCCAGTGGCTGCCATAACCTCCGCTCCTATCTTCGAAAGTGCTACTGCGTAGGTGGTGTTCCTACGAGGGTATGCCAGCCACTTGACCTGCAACTCAGGAGATCAGGTAACCCCCTCCGTTCCGCCCCCTATACATAGTACATCTGAACGGCACACTCGTTAAGGCTTAGCCCAAGTTACTGACTACCAGTGGGGAGACCTGAAAGCCAGAGGCGCTCACTCCACTGCCATTCATCCTTCTCAACAAGCATTGTCCCGATCTTGTGCTTTCTATCAGCTTCGTACGGGCAGCCGGAACCTAGTTTGGACGACAGAAATCGGCCAGCGCAATCAAGACTATTCTCGAACAAGCTCGATCTACCACGGGGATTGGGCATACGGCAAGCACAACCTTCCAAAGCTGTCTGGGTCTCGTTTCCGCCTATAGGGCTGGACTGGATAGGAAAGGAACGTGTGTGATCCCTTGATTCCGGGGTGATTACCTAGGTAATTTGCGCTGAGTGAGGCGCCGGCGGCCTGAGGTACCACCTAAACGTTGACAGCGAATGGAAAGCCGATCTTAGCCTGGTCAACATCTCCCCTTCGAGGTATATAGTGACCTTAAGCGAAGAGTCAGGAGTCCAATTGCTTGTGGGCCACGCCATATTCCCCCGACGACGACTTCGAATTCCCCAGCTTTGCGTGTTTGGGTTTCCGCAGCGCATAACCTGGGACACAACCGATCGAAGATGACACGAACTGGCGGCGAACAACCGTACTTCAACAACTACGGCGCCGGAACGCATGAGGTACGCAAACTTTCATTGTCTTACTCGCTTCTTCCCGATCCAAACCGAGCCCTTCATCCGAAAGTCATCCATTTCCGTCCCCTGTTTGGTGATTTGCAAGGCTGGGCCTGCTGGGTAGACGGAGAGACAGTCAGAGAACCTATATTGCCCTCCCTCAAACACCCGAGTAGCTCGAGACGATTGTGCCGCGCAAGTTCTACAGGTCAACAAAATCCTGCAAGTCAGACTCCCCAGCCAAAGCAGCCTATGTGGATGACTGAATGACTTGAAACCCAACAGTTCGAGTGAGCAAAAAGTTCTCAACGGTCTCTTCCCTGAGATATCAGTGCGTATATGGCATAGTTGCCAGTCATAACATTGATAACATTGTCGATCAGAGGAGCGTCGCGGGCAGGGAGACCAGGAGACCGTTGTGGTGGAGAGATTTCGTTGTCGGGGTCATCCAAGAAAAGCGAAAAAGGAGAACAGAGTCATGAGGTTGGTAGTGGTAACGTGAGATGAGGGCCCGGAGCTAGACGCATACCTTTATACGCCTCGCATTCAAACTAACTCGACTATCGCAAAATAGCCAACATATTAACAATGGCGTTTCCAGCAGATGATGACCGAAGTACCGTCAGCCTTCAGTCCCGGCGGCGGTCTGAAAGGTCTTGGCATGCCCGAACACGCCACTTACTCCGAGAATCAAACCACTGCAATCCATACCACATACCAGCGGAACGGACCGAGCTTGCCCTATCCGAACTTCGCCTCTTCAGCCCGGCAAACCACGCTTCCAACTTCTCCAACCTTCCCTGTGGTGACAGCGTCATATCACGTTCCGACTCCTGACCACCCCACGCAGCCTCCTTACTATCAGCAAGGGGCTGGGTGGGAGCAACAACAACTACCATCCACGAGCGCCGGCGCTCTGTACAACCGCGAACACTCGGCAGTTTCAGCACCTCCAGGCTTGACGCCCTACGAATTCGCGCCATCGCATGATATCTCGGGTTCCTACCTCGGTGGCGGTAGTACTTACGGATCGCCACCTGTTCTCCAGAGTCCAATACAGCCCGGGTTTGGGTTCTCGTGGGCGAACGGTTACCCGCCAAACAGCCTTGGACCGAACACGCCTTCTCAAGGAGCTATAGCATCACCGACTGCGAGAACATTTGGATCAATCAGCGCGCCATCCGAAACTGGGTTCTCGGATAACTCAGACGGCGTCACTTACGCAAACATCAATGAGAGAGCCAATCAGCAGCAGAAGCAACAGCAACAGCAACATCGATGGGTCCAAACTACTACTGAGTTGATCGAAGGATGCAACAAGAGCGAGGACGGTCCGTGGGATAATGGCGAAAAGAAGGCCTCTGGCCAGATCATGACACCGATATCTCGCAGGTCACCGTTCAACGCAGCCGCAGCAGTGCCAGCAGTACCAGCAGTGCCAGCAGTACC
The DNA here is from genome assembly GCA_009805235.1 of Neurospora pannonica FGSC 7221. Lineage (NCBI taxonomy): Eukaryota > Fungi > Ascomycota > Sordariomycetes > Sordariales > Sordariaceae > Neurospora > Neurospora pannonica. Next base: position 29,112 of record RANY01000239.1, read on the forward strand.
AGCAGTACCAGGAGGTAGTGTCAAGACCGCAACGAACGGGACTACGGCTGTTTCCATCAGCAAGAACAAAGGAAAACTGCGAAGCGCCTCACGGGCTCCCAAGAACATCCAACCGCGACCGGAAGAGACGCCAGAAGAGCGAAAGTCGCGCAACTCACATAATCTAGTCGAGAAGCAGTACCGCAACCGGCTCAACGCCCAATTCGAGAATCTCCTGGCCGTGCTCCCAGACTCACTGCGCTCATCGATGACCATGATCGGCGGCGGCGGCGGGGACTCGGACGGCGTCAACGGCAATGGTGGTGGTAGCGTCATCCAGGGCCAGCACCCTTCGCTTGACTTCAGTATCGAGCGGCGTCTGAGCAAGGCGGAGGTGCTGGATATGTCGAGGCGGTACATATTATCGTTGGAGAAGGAACGGGATACGCTCGAGAGGGAGAAGGAGCAGTTGATGCATAGCATTGATCAACTGAGGCATGGTCATGGTCAGCACGGTCACGGTGGTCACGATGGTGCTATGTACATGGTGGATAGGAACGGGATACCGATAGGGCATGGGCATATGAGAGGAGTTGGAGGTTGAATCAACCCGGTCTCTTGTTTCTCTTCGTCGAGAGCTGTATAAACCTTTTATGGCGTTTCTCTTTTCCCATTCAACACAACACACAAAAAGGCGTTATAGGAGGGACAGAGTTTGAGATGTTGGTTGGGCTTTGAGAGGCAAAAAGAACATTCAGAATTGTTTGATAAACACATCTCTATTCGTCATTGTTTCTTCAGCGGAAAACCAGAGGGAGCGGAGCTGCGGACACTCAGCACACGTATTACACTGGCATCACTTAAACACATTAGATGGTTGTTAGATACTGGTATCGTTACTGGGCAAAAGTAGGGGAACAGTTTCAAGTGTTCGACGGAATTTCCAAGTACATAGACCAACACACCTTACACGCCCTCCCCCTTTTCTTCTTCAGGGTCTCATACAACATTTTCATGCATAAACCAAATACCTTACTAAATGCGGGGGGTCCAGCCAACTATTGCACAATCCTTGACTTTCCAAGACGTTCATACTTGCCGCAGCGGTTATTCAATAGCAGAGAACAACTGATGCAGGAACTCCTACATCGTGCCGCAGGCACGACAGATGCACAGTCAGTCGCCAGTCGCCTGCATGCTCTTCAGGCCTATTCTTCTTATAAGGACGGCCGAGTCAAACATCTCTTTAACCGTCAAAAAAGCGAATGTTGTTCCTGTCCCCACCTCTACCTTAAGGTACATCTGTCACTGCGCTTTTACAATAATAACCGACATACTTGCAGGTCGAGGAAAAGTKGGCCCTGATTGGTCAAGGTACAATATGGGCTTTTTTTTGACGTTTACAAGTAAAGAGATTCTCTGACTTGAGCATCCAACTTTTTCATCAGCATTAATGAACTAGATTCGTCAGGTCTACAGCGTTTCCATGCATCTTATTGTCTTGGTTGATAGCGGTCAAAAGGATAGGATGAGTGTCTCTTGTATAGGATGCTCGGTCTTTTCCACACCACCTGGCCATGAGCGCCTTTCCCCCTTTCCCCTTCCAAGGTCATATACACAGTGGTTTGAAGTATAAACCAGACACGACCGGAGAACCAAAACCTGGACATTCGCTCAGCCCCAAAATCAGACTGTGACAATGATGCGGAAAACATATGTATATATACCTATGTAAGTCTCTCTTCTCCATTGTCTTGGTTGTAAAACACACTATTTAACGCCGCTTTCCTTTTTAAAGCAATGAATCAGATGATAATTTTCCCCATGGGATGCCATTTAAACGCCGCCGCCTGCCTGCCTGCCGACCAAAGACGCACACACATATCCTCCTGTCCAAATGCCGAGCCGAGCCACTTTGCGTTCAACCACTGAATCGACCGTCACGAGAGAGAGAAAATAGAATGAAGCACATCCAAGCCTCCTCAAATGTCCCTCAACCATTTTCTCCCTCCCGACTCGCCGACAAGCCAAAGAGCGCAACCGGGTTGTCCTTTCCCCTTGCCGCTCATACCCTTCTTTTCTCTACAGTCAGATCATGCGTTTGATCCCCCTTGGCCCCCCACGCTAAAGCTGTTTGGGCCGGCTAATCAAGGCGGTTGCGCAGATCCTCGGCTGCCGTCCGTTCGTGGTTCTCCGTTCTTCTGTTCTGCCGTCGTACTGGTGATGGGACCGAGTTTTCCTTCATGTCAAATATGCAGGCAGAGTCACGGGATGGATGGATCACACACTGCCCATGTCCATGTCCTCGCCCTTCCTGCGACCCGCAACCCCAGTGAGAAGACGCGATCCAACGTCGTGTCGTCGCGCGCCTTCAGCCGTCTTGTCTTGTCTTGCCTGACTGCCTTTGAGACCTTTGAGACCCATGCCCCCTTGACTCTTTTCCACCTCCCCCACTTCCCGATTTCTTTTCTTCTCCTTGCAGAAGGACAAAATAACTGACTGACCTGGACCAAACCGAGCCTAGCCAGCCCAGGCCAAGCCAAAACCGCAGAAGTAGTCCATCACAGTAGTAATAGCAACTCCGACTACGCTTCCGCTTCCGCTGCTGGACCAGGCGTACCGCTTTACGCCGTGCTTCGCTGCGCCGCCTTGAGCTAATCACACTCATATCCATCCAGCACCTCCCCACACGCCGCGTATCCGGCGAGCCAGCTGGATGTCCTTCTGCATGATGGTCACGCGCTTGGCGTGGATGGCGCACAGGTTGGTGTCCTCGAAGAGGTGGACGAGAAAGGCCTCGGCGGCCTCTTGCAGGGCCAGGATGGCTTGCGACTGCCAGCGCATTTCCTCGTCCATGGGGCGGAATTGCATGGCTATTTCGCGGACCTATGGAGACAAAGAAGGTTAGCAATGGATCGGGTTGGATGGGTAGCGCAAATACAACACGTACCAATCGCGCAAAGGGAAGTTTAGAAACCAACAAATCTGTCGTCCTTTGATAGTTGCGGATCTCCTTGAGCGCAAGCGTGCCGGGTCTGTAACGCCTCTTCTTGCCCTGGGGGACGGGGTCGCCGGCTGAGTTTGTTATTGTTAGCTGTGTGTGACCCTAACTGGGGCCGTATCCATGGATACTCTCCGCGCGCGCACGCGTATGCGCCGCGCCTCTGGTTGCGCTGAAAGTTCGGCCGTAGACGGGACTGGAGTGGTGGGACATACGTTGAACACTGCTGGCGCGCGACTTCCTTCTTCCCGGGGGAGTGGCCTTGGGCGCCGGCGCCGCCGCGGCTTTCTTAGGCACCACCTTTTTCTTGCCTACTCCTTTCGTTTTCGGTGGCATTGTTGTTTATTGATGATCGGTAATGTTTTGGTAGGTGGTCGGTTCGCTGGTGACGCACTCGGATGGCGAAGATTGAGGACGTTGTTTATCGATAGGTGGTCTAAATAGTGAAGTGGTGGTAGCGGAAACTGAACCTAGGTGATCGCCAAGTCGCAATTGACAAAAGACGGGAAAGTTGGGTCGGTGTTGTGGTTTGCGACGGGAGCTAAAGTGGATGCGCCGGCGGAGCTTTCTTCAATTGACGGGAGCTTGGGCGCGTCGGTCTTGCAAGGCGGCAAGGGATCAGCAATTCGGGGTTGTTGCAGCCAGGATTAAAAGGCAAGAAAGAGGACAAAGAAGAGTCGAGGTTATCCAAGATGTCGAGTATAGTAGCTCAGAAGGTGAATGAACAAAGCCGGCAATGCCAACTCACACAATCACTATCGACGATGTTTGTATAAAAGGGGGGTGGTTGGGGAAACGTCGACTGGAATGGGGAACCTTGACGCGCCTGCGTTTCTTTTTGAACGCGACTTGCGCGCGCTCCGTCACAGTGGATTTTGTGGGGGGGTTCCACGATGGAGTTCAATCCGCATGCAGGGGTTTAAATGGCAGCGGGGAAATGTGGGGTCCAGTCAAGCTTGACAACGTGCATGTATATGCATAAATGCATTCCACGGATAGTATCATATCTGAGTATGCTGTTCGACCCCGGAAAGTTCGACGCACAGCGCTTCCAGCGGCCAGCGCTTCCCATTTCCACTTCCGGTTGCAGCTGCAGCCTTCCCCAGAGTTCCGCTAGCGACTGCCCGTGGCCCCGTCTCGCTTCCCGTCTTGACACTAACCAGACCTCAACGGCACCTCAGCCTGTAATCTGTACACCTAAACCTTTTAGAGGACACGACATCATCAACACCGCGGCATCTTGATTTATCAACGTAACTCTCCACGCTCTCTTTCTTCGGACTAGGCGTTATCACATAGTTTATCTAGACATCCTCAGTCAGGAGATTGTTTACTATTCCAATCCGAATCCACACGTCGTCGTTGACCTTGCACCATCGCATTCGCCCCAACCGTACCTGATTGGAGACGGCACCCGATTCACACCATCCGTGCTAGCGACGCCGCTATCGTCCATAACATTCCATCCCCGGCATACAGGACCCGCCAAGAAACCGATAACGAATTAACACCAACTGAGCAGTTGCTGCTCTACGAACATTCACCATGGACCAGATGATCGGTGGTGGTGGTGGTGGTGGTGGTGGTGGCGGCGATGCCGGGCGCTTCCCGCTCGAGACGTGGTTCTGGGAGATGCCCATCTGCACAAGGTGGTGGACGACGGCAACGGTGCTCATGAGTGGCTTGGTCCAGTGCGAGCTCATCACTCCCTTCCAGCTCTTCTATAGCTACCGCGCCGTCTTTGTCAAGTCACAGGTTCGTGGTCTTCCATCGCCATCATCTTCTTCTTACTTCTGGCGCACATGCTTCTGTCTGAGAGAGCAATGGTTCGCTAACACGGCTGTTGTTGTTACTGTTTAGTACTGGCGACTACTCACCACCTTCTTCTACTTCGGGCCCTTCTCCCTCGACCTTCTCTTCCACGTCTACTTCCTGCAACGATATTCGCGGCTCCTCGAAGAGTCCGCAGGCCGATCACCCGCGCACTTCTCATGGCTGTTACTCTACGCCATGGTGTTCCTCCTGATCCTGTCGCCGCTCGTTTCGATGCCATTCCTTGGCCATCCGCTTTCGTCGACGCTGGTTTACATATGGTCTCGCCGTAACCCGGATACCCGGCTTAGCGTCCTTGGGTTACTGGTGTTCAGCGCACCCTACTTGCCATGGGTCCTTATGGCGTTCAGCTTGGCCCTCCACGGCACAGTTCCCAAGGATGAGTTGATGGGCGTGGTGATTGGCCATATCTGGTACTTTTTCACCGACGTGTATCCTCCTCTCCACGGCGGCTCAAGACCCCTTGATCCGCCCATGTGGTGGCGCCGTATCTTTGGTATGTGGTCATCTTTTCTTTGTGTGGCTTGCGGTTTGTTTAAGGATTTTATGTACTAACGACCATATAACAAAGAGGGCCGACCGCGCGAGGAGACCACGGATGGTATCAACAACGAGATCGCAGTCGCTGGCGCCCCCGAAGTTGCGCCACCCGAGGTCCGCTAAGGTGTATGGTGGAGTGGAGGAAGTCGATTGTACATTCATCATCAGGAACATGGGCTACAACTGCATGGAAGTGCGAGTCTACTAACATTTCTGTTTTCTGTTTTCTAAGGAGGATACCAGGCGTTTTTGGGGAAATTCGGGATTAGTTGATACAAACAGTCATTCACTACGGCACAAAAGCAGCGCACTGTATGCATGCGGTTTTGGGCGTTTCGTTCAGGATGACAGGAGGATTTACAACAGAAAGAAAGAGCAAAACCAAGTCCGGATCACACCACCGTGCCGAGGGGTCCGATTGATAAAAGCTTAGGTAGCGGTCAGTCGGCATGGTGAAAAAAGAAACAGTTGAACGGCCGCTCACACCAAACATTGGTTGATAGCTGTTATAGATATTTTTTCATGCATTCGGGTATAGATATGTGTCGCTTAAAGCAAGTAGCAAACTCAACTAGCGTATGGTCTGCTTTCCTTCTTTGAATTGTGATAGCTTAAGAAGGCTATGTCCACCCCCCTTTGGCTCCTCCTACGACTATCCCGTTTAGGCCTTCAGGAACTGAGTGACATACTCCTGGCGATAAGGGTTCTCATCGAGCCCTTCGGTGCGGTTCAGAGGCGTCCACTTGGGCTCCTCTTTGAACAGACGCATAGCCTGGATATACTTTAGCCAGAAAAATGGCATGTCAGTTCCCCAACCCAACTTGCAATAAAGTAATGGGATAAACATACATCGGTATCATCAGTAGTAAACCTATGATAAATGCCAGCAGGCAGGATGATCAGATCATCCTTGACAAGCTTGATGCGAATCCACTCGTCGCCCTCGTTACGCACGTCAAAGTACCCCGCGCCGTCGCGGATGTACCGGATCTCCTCGTCCTCGTGCAGGTGCTCGTCGAAGAACTGGCGCACTTTCGTCTCGTAGATGTCCCCCATCTTCTCGGGCGAGATGGTGATCTCATCCCGGTTCTTGTAGCCGCGCTCAGAGGCAAGAGCGTCCACGCCCGAGACGTCCGGGATCCGGAAGTGGAGGACGCCGACTTTCTCGAGGTCCGAAACCGTCACTTCCTTGCCGGAGTCGTGGGGGAGGCGTTGGTCGCCCTGTTTTTATGTGTGAGGTTAGTCAACACTGCCCTGGTTGGGGATCGGTGGTTTCTATCATGAACCGGAACCCATGCAGGCAGGCAGGCAGGCAGGCAGGGAAGTGAGTCCGATGGATCATGTGTAGAGGTAACTTACAGGGAGGTTGTCGTAGAAGTAGGCCTTCATTTTGGCTATTTTACTACTGTTTGATAGTGTCTGTTTCTGGAACTGGGTATCAATGAGACGACGCCGCGGGGTTTTGTTAGGTGTCGTTGCGATCAATTGTGGGGCTAAGAAGTTCGGTGGAAACAAGAAGATGGAGATGGTTCAGGGATGATGGGTCAGTTGTGATATGTATACAGGTAAGATTATATAGAGTCCGCTCTCCTCAAGTATAGTTCAGATGAAGGCTTTTGTGACCCAGGTTTCCCGCCGCCACGGACAAATTTTCGGTCGTGGTCGGGTTGCATCACACCATGCCCATGTTTTATCACCAAAAGCGGGTGACGTATGGAGGGGTTTTTATTTGGTTTGGTGAGATGCTGTATGAAAATTGCGCCATCGCCCCCGATACAACGATTCGCTCGGCACTTGGTCACCCGGCTCGACTTCACAACACGGATTTCAGGGGTAGTAAACATTGGGACTTGCTCGGTTTGCTGCACAGGGTTGCTGTGCTGCTGGTGCCAGGGGCGTGCTCTTATCACGACTTGCGGTCGTTGCGGAGCATCAAAAAGACCGTTATCGGTTATTAGGGCAGCAGCTGAGGGTATCGGTATAGCCACCTTGATAACCAAAATGAAGAGAACTAAGAGATACTACTTATGTTTTAGGAAGACCATGGAAGAAACTTCTTTCCATAGAATCAACCCGTGTGCCGCCTGGATCATTTGTATGGCCATGCATTGACAGGAAACAAACCAAATATGATCCTAGACGGGTGAATGCTTCCAGCGGGCCAGGATAAAAGCAAATGCACTTACGGAGGTCTGACTAACAACTTCAGTTCCCCGTGAAACCCCATCTCATGAACATGTCCGGGCTGATGCTCCTTCGGGGCTTCCATGAGTATGACACCTCATGTTTTCATCGCCATATCACGTATTTCAACCAAGCTTTATCCAAAAATCATCAAGTCTTTGGCTCGGTCGTTAGATCACAACTATTCCCTCTGGTCGTGACAATGACATGAGATGACACAAAGCGGCACCGCCGACATCGCCACTTGTCATCACTGCGCTTCGATAGCGATCTTTACCTGAATCTGTTGGCATTTCAACGGATATCATATTCAAAACCACGGCCATTCATCTCACCACCATCGCAATGGAGCAAGGAACTCCAAGCATAGCCGGGAGTGAGACGCCCAGTAAAAAGGGGAAGGTCGCACTCCCAGCGAGTTGCGATCCACCACAGCCTGGCGCACCACGGAAGCCCCTAGTTTGGATCGTAAGAATGCCTCTCATTATGCCCCTGACCTCAACTATATGCTCCTCCCTGAACCCCCTCATGTAACTGACACCTACCGCAGGTCTTCGGCGGCACCGGCCAAATGGGCCGCTCCCTGGTCAAGAGCTGCCTCAACCACGGCGACTCGGTCACCGTCGTAGGCCGCATCTTCGAGTCCACACCGGAGCAGATGGCTGCAGCGCACCTGCACCACCCGCAAGCGGAGAACGCCTTCGGCACACTCTGCGACGTGCGCGACTACGCCTCGGTCAACCGGGTCATAGACCAGACGCTCGACCGGTTCGGGCGCGTCGACTGCATCGCCAACTGCTCCGGCTACGGCGTCATCGGCGCATGCGAGGACCAGGACGAGCACGAGATCCGCAACCAGTTCGAGACCAACTTCATGGGCACCGTGCACATCATCCAGGCCAGCCTGCCCTATTTCCGCGAGCAAGGGGCTGGGAGGTACATCATTTTTAGTTCTACGTCCGGGGCGCTAGGCGTGCCCGGTTTGGGCCCTTACTGCGCGACCAAGTATGCGGTGGAGGGTTTGATCGAGGCCATGCTCTACGAGGTGGACGCATTTAATATCAAGGCCACCCTCGTCGAACCGGGTTTGGTGCGCAGAGACGAGGCTGATACCTCCATGGTGCCCCGCTGGGGCCATTTCTTGATCAAGCCGGCTAGTGAGCCGTACTCGCACGCGACGTCGCCGGCGCTGCACGCGAAGCGGATGGTGCAGTGGTTGGGCGATAAGCAGCCTACCAGCGCTCAGAAGTGCGCGGACTTGGTGTGGCAGCTGGGCCATTGCTCGTACCCGCCGCTGAGGCTGCTGCTGGGGAGTTATGCGATTGAAAGCATCCGGGACCGGTTGCGGTCGGTGACGGAGGAGTTGGAGGACTGGAAACACCTGCATTTTCCGGTGGCGCCGGAGCCGGGGAGTAGTGGGGAGAATAGGGGCGAGGACGGCGAAAACAACAAGGGGGGCGAGATGGGCGACAGAGACCAGGACATGGAGATGGAGATGGAGGAGACGTCCCCTAATAGCAACAGGGAGTAATTACAGTTTGGTGGTAATGACGGACGCCTTCCCCAAACATCGGACGACAAGACCCTTCCCGCCCGCCCTAAAGCCTGTGCTGCAGCCTGCAGGCACCATATAAGGTCCCTTATCTGACCCCTCTACCACAACGGGCCCTGTGGTCTTATGGCGCAGTGGTTCCCGTTGATGAAAACATTGCCGGGTGCGCGGTACTCGTGGTACAGTTTTCGTAGGTCGCAGCTGGGGCGTTGTGCGTTCGTTCCACAAGCTTACCTGGGCGACTGAGCTTTTTTGCAACTTTTATCGAATAGCGGAATGGCTGGAGATATGGGAAATGGGGTGTTTGCATTTTCCTTTTGCTTTTTGAGATTGAAAAAGGAGGGTTTTGTTTGTCTGTCGCAGGAGGGAAGATGCGCATCATCCGTCACAAGAACACATGGAGACGCGCTGCGCAGACATGGCACTGAAGCAGTTCACGAAGTACTTGGGAGGCGAACAGAGTGATTGATATATTGAACGACCATGCGCTCCCTGGCCATTTTCCTCGTGGAGCGCAAATCGCCTCTCAATCCGCTACCTATATCTAGGCGTGAATTCATGCTACCATGTCTCTAAATCCATCACCCCTTTCCCTCATCCTTTCCCTTTACCCTCTCTCCCTACCCTACCCTACCTACCCACTCCCCATCTATCCCCCACCCTCCCTACCAATCCACCTCTGCCATCTTTTACCCTCCCCTTTATCACCACTCTTACCCCCCTCACCAGCCCTCGCAGTTTCCGCAGTGGCTTTATCAGTGTTGCCACCGGTCCCGCCCCCGCTACCGAGTGCCAGTACTTTCTCGGCCTCTTCCTTCATCTTCTGCTCTTCAGCGGCCTCGGCCTCGGCCTTTCTCTCCTCCTCGTGTATCCTCTTCTTCTCGGCCTCCCACTGGTCTTTCTCCATCTTGCTTTTCAGCAGCCTGAGAGATTTCTCCAGGTGCTCTTCTTGCTTACCGGTGAGCGTTTGGCCGACGGATTCGTGCTTGGGGCGAGGACTGTTGTCCATTTTGATGGATGGGGAGAAGATGAGTTAATTTGTGTTATGTGGTGGTGGTGGTGGTCTTGATATTATCTGAGTAGGTATGTGTGGGCTTCGTCGATTGGCCCGCTGATCCGCTGTTGGAGAAACAGAGCGGGTGAGGATTGAGCGGGGGGTCTTGAGGAGATATTTAGGGTTGTTGAGTTGACAGTATTGATGTGATCGCAAGGTTTGACTATGGTTTCGCGCATCCGTTTCTGGGCCACTGTTGCTTGTCTTGTTTTGTCTGGAGATGACTCCGCTGGGATGACTTGCAAGTGATGAGTGAGATAGGATAGGCAGGTCCGGCGATGTCATTGGATTCTGGTTCTCGAAACGAAGTGATTCCAATGGTGGGGGAAATGCTTGATTGGTAGCTTGGAGGAGAGAAGAGGAATGGCGGGCCAGGCCAGGTCTAAATACTACCAAAACGGAAAGTCGGGGTGGGATGCACCTTCCACACGTCTCATTATCCATTCACCTTGCGAGTCACAAATATTGGGCTGTTGGATGATGCGGTGACCCATGGATTCGTAGTTGTGTATGAGCTTTTAGTATGTCGCTAATGCTTTGCTGTTGGCTTTTCGACATCATGTCTATCTATCACCACATTGGTTTACTATATTCTCTTCCCAACAATCCTTTTACACCTTGTCCCTAGTGCTTCTGGTCTTGCTGGTATTAAGAATCGGTCTCAGTATACGTGCTTCGAATGGCTGACGTGAATCAGTCGTGGAAATGGTATCGACTGGAGCTCTTCGTGTTTCCTTCCCACATCGATGTGTCCCGTAACATCCAGATCATGAGGTTGTGACCTAATGTTGAGAACCCAAATGGGATGGCAAACTACACAAACTACACAGGGTTCTCGAGGCAACCACCCCAGGTCTGACACTTCCATTCGTTTGTTCGTCTGAACTTGCCACCTAGTGACTTATGCTCTTGCTGGCCATTTGCTCACACCGCCATGGAATATCAGCGGCATCCCCAAAAGACTCATCTCCACGCTTCGCTGCGTGTCCTCAGCGAGGCGGATGCTTGAGGGCTTGCCGATAGTGAATCAGTGGGAGAAAGCGCTTAAGATGTATCAGAGCCCTTCAAACCAGCCTGAGTTTTATGTTCCTCAGAGCATTCCGGAACAGACCGGCAAGGGATTCGAACCTGTGGCCCGAAACAGCCGCGATACGACGCCGGAATGATGATCAAGCCAGCCATGTCGTCCACGGAGAGAGACCGGGAGAGACGCAAAGGAGGGGGTCCGGCACGGGTTGCCAAAGCCTCGCCCGGCCCAAAAACCAAGAACCCTCATCAACACGCGCCAAAACGCGCTCACCTCCTCTTCCTATGCCCGCCCTTAGCCTTTCCACCCCTCCCACCCCTTCCTCCCCTCCCAGCAGGCCCCGAGTTCTCCATACTCCTAATCTCCCTCGCACTAATCGTCAAATGCGCGCCCCTCATCTTTCCAATACCAGGCATATCCACCGGCCTATCTCCACTCCTCTTCTTCCCACCACCACCACCACCGTTACCACCCGTCTTCCCCTTCCCCTTGCCGGAGGCCTTCTCAAGAATAATGCCATTCTCCCTCGCCTCCCTCCTCCTCTTCTGCTCGTACGTCTCCGCCGCCTTGTTGATGCCCTTGCGCATGTTCATCGGCATTTTGTCTTGTTCGAGAACGCTGCCCTTGGCCCCCAAGGCTTGCATGCGCATGTCTGTCGTCTTCTTGCGGATGCGGCCCTCGGCGAAGGCGCGCGTGTTCTTTTCGGTTTCGGAGGCCGCGCTGGACAG
>RANY01000024.1:0-86479 GCA_009805235.1 Neurospora pannonica FGSC 7221
CCAAGGCCATCGTGCCGACGCTGGTCAAGCGGGCCGCCAAGGACGCGGCGGGCACGCTCATCTTCATCCCCTCGTACCTCGACTTTGTCCGCGTGCGCAACTACTTCGCCAACAACCCGGCCGTCGAGAGCGTGACCTTTGGTAACATCTCCGAGTACGCCGACACGCCCGAGGCGTCGCGCGCGCGCTCGCATTTCCTGACGGGCCGTCATCGTGTCTTGCTGTACACGGAGCGCGCCCACCACTTTAGGCGGTACGCGATCAAGGGCGTCAAGCGCATCATCTTTTATGGCTTGCCGGATAACCCCATCTTCTACAGGGAGATTGCGGGCGGGTATCTGCAGAAGAGCGAGCAGGCGCTGATGCTGGAGCACGGGCAGGGACATGTCAAGGTCATGTTTAGCAAGTATGATATCATGAAGCTGGAGAGGATCGTGGGGACGAAGAGGGCGGGTAAGATGATTACGGAGCAGGGTGATACTTTTGACTTTGTGTAAGAGGTCAGTTGTATGGTATGTATAAAGGCGTCGGATAATAAAAATGTCAAGGGAACTAAACTGGGTTTGCATGGGTTGAAAAGTTTGCTGCATAGTTGAAATGAGATAGAATACCTACTACTGTATATAGTGAGCAATAATATAACATTTCGAGAGTCATTGGTCCATGAAAGGGGGCCGTATGATGTGCCAGTTGCTCAAATCCCATTTTGTGTAAGTCAAGTGTATCCCAAACCTTGTAAAATTACACTCTTTTTTGCTTCTTGTCTCGTGATATTTGTACACTTTGGTTTCCCCCTTTTCCCTGCTGAATCAACAGCGAGAATGGTCTGGTTAGTGTGCAGGCTGGCTAGTAAAAGCTCCTTCACACATGCGATGGCTACCCCAGACCACAAAAGAGAGCGGAGATCAAGCCCCTTCCCTTCCCAGGATCTCGAAAGGTAGCAGGTAGTGAAGCCTTTTCCAGCTATTCACGCACACCTGCCTCTCTCTTGAGGGGAAACCAAGCCCTCCATCCTCTTCTTTTCTTCCGCAACCCCCTACTGCACCACAACACCACCCGTAACAGCCGGCCGCTTAACGATCAAGCTTCTTCCACTCCTTAGGATTTATCGCGCCGGCAGTGAACTTCATATCCCTGAGCTTAGCGACCATATCCTCGAACGTGCGCATGCCGTCCTTGCGGAAGCGCGTGACCTTCTCCATGTTCTTCCGGGTGAGGTCGGTGTGCTCCGTCTTTTGCTCGCGGTCGCGCGCCACCGTGGCCGCCGTCATGGCGAAGCGCATGTCCTTGGGCCCATCGACGAGCTCGAGGATGGCCGAGGGCGCTTGCGAGTACTGGTCCTTGGGCTCGGTGCGCAGCACGCGCGTGTAGCCTCCTGGCCGGTTGGCGTAGCGCTCGCGGATCTCGCCGAAGAGTTTGGGGAGGAGCTGGTCGGGGGTCTAGAGAGATGTATGAGATATGGTTAGCTGCTGTGCGAATCAGAATGCGACTGAGGTGCTGGGAGCATAAACATACGTAGAGGATACCCTGGGCACTACGCCGGGCTGTCTCGGTGTCGCGCTTGGAGAGGGTGATGAGCTTCTCGGCCAGACGCTGGGCCTCCTTGGCCTTGGGATAGGTGGTGTGGATGGTCTCGTTCTTGATGAGCGAGGTGACAAGGTTGCGCAGCAGAGCCTGGCGATGTGCCGAGCTACGGCTCAGATGTCTGTACTTGACGTGGGCGCCGGCCATTGTGCCTGTGTTGTTTTGTGGAGGAGCTAGTCCTGGTATGACCTCGAGTTGTGTAAGTCCCGGCGGGTTGGCCCTTGGTCCGGGAAAAGCGCAGTCGCAGGACGGGAGGTGGTGTAGAGGTGTCGGTGGAGTGGAGGTCCTGGTGGGCGGACGGGTCGGTCGTCGTGCAGTCGGTCGCTCGGTCGGTCGGTGCGGCTGCCGGAAGACGGAGGAAGAGGATCTCGAATTGTCAATAAGTTCAAGATTCGGGGCTCGGCGCGAACGGGCAACACCCACTCGATTGGCAGGGTTCCTGGCAGTGGACTGGGTCACTGTAGCGCGAATGCCGGACACCACAAGGCGACGTCGGGCGGAGCTTTTGCGGTGCGGGACCCGAAATTTTCTCGGCCCTGGGCCTGTGCTTTTGGGGTCCTTGTCCGCCCGCTACCGCGAATCTACCGCGGGTCTACCGCCGTAAGGTCCGCTAGTGGCCCGCCTAAAAGTGCTGGATCAACAGCGCCAAGGAGATCCACAGCACCTCCGGATCCCGCAACCGGACAGTGGCACCACGTCCCGCAGCGGGATTCGCTAAGCCCAGGGCCGTCTAAATGTTAACGCCATTCTTTCGTCCCAATTCCCAACTACGTCACCCTTTCTTCCCAATTGCTTTTATCTCCCACGTTCTTTTAACCCTCAATTCAACCACCCTTCGTTCGGTCGAGTCAAGACCTTTGGGTCTGTCTCTGTTTCGACACTACCTAGACTCCTAGAGTAGATCTCACCAAGTCCCTACAAGAGCCCAAACCCACCGTCGTCACCCCACGTCAATCGCAACAATGGGTTTCGTAGCCGGCTTCGTATGTTCTCCTGTCCCCATCTATACCAAAAGTAAACAAACCATAGCTAACTAACATTCACAAACCAGACCGGCGGCGCAACCCTCACCCTCGGCCTCACCTACCTCGCCATCGCCGCCCACGAGCGCAACCGCACGCACCAATCCGACCTCCTGCGCGCGCAGACCCGCTTCGTCAACACGCTCGCCCGCGACACGCTCCCCACCAACCTGCGCACGCGCTACCCCGTCAACGATGAAGACCTAGCCTACTTCCCTCCCCCTCGCTCCGAGCTCGTCGAGCGCGCGCGCCACCGCTTCGTCGAGTCCGTCAAGGACAAGTGGAACAAGGAAATCGAGAACGCGGTGCGGTGGGCGCAAACGACTGACTGGTCGTCTGTCCGCGAAACAGCCGAGGACGCTGTTGCTCGTCTGTTCGGCTTCACGATCGATCGCAGCGAGTATGCTGCGGAGAAGGCGAAGGAGGCGGCTAGGATTGCGGCTGAAAGGATGAGGTATGCTGCGGAGGAGGGGAAGGAGACGGGCAAGATTATGGCTAGGGAGACGCATGTCAGGTCGGAGGAGATGAGGAGGCGGGCGGCCGAGACGGCGAGGTTGTGGAGCCGGGAAGCCAAGGAGGAGCTGCAGGTTGTTAAGGGAGTGGGGCATAGGGTCGCCGAGGAGATCAGGCATGATGCTGATGTGGTCAGGGGCGTGGTCAACAGCGCGGTCGATAAGGCGGTTGAGAAGGGCCGCCACGGCATCGAGAGGGTGGAGGAGGCGGTGGGTATGGGCAAGGCGGCGGTTCGTCTTGCGGAGGAGAAGTTCGAGGCCGCGGCGGACCGGAAACTGTTGCACGTGTCGGATATTGACAAGGCGTTGCAGGAGAGGTATACCAAGAGGGAGGATGTCATGAAGAAGAGCGTGCAGGAGGTGCTGGCGGAGAGATATATCCCGATGGACAAGAGGGACAATACCCGGTTACGCAGTCTTATTTAGGGGTTGGGAGTTGGGATACGATGCAAGATCAGTACATAGACAAAAGAGGCAGCAGTTATGGAAGGGTTTTGAAGAGCGACGAGAGAATTGTCATCACACCTACTACCGACACGGCGACCTATGATATGGCATACACTCTCTGTTCTGAAGTGGCGATCAACGATGCTATGTTCCATAAAATCTCATTAGGTGCTTTGTCAAAAGATCCCTAAGCTATTGACTATCGACAACTCCCACCTTGTTATTTATCATTCTAAGTACACACAATAACCATTCCACCACATCTTCACATTCAACCCAAACAGCAACATCCCTTAAAAGCAAAAGGAAGGCACAAAAAAACATACAACACCAGGTTCTTCACCGGTCGTCACCGAACCGACTACTAGCCTGGCGGTCACTGGCTTATCTAGGGGAGAGCGGACGGGATCCCGAGTTTTGGCCCAGTGCCTATGGTCGTATGTCATCAACATGTGTCCTCGTGTCTGCGTTGTGTGAACATGGGAGGGATTAGTCTTCTTTAAAAATGCTTGATGTTGTTTATCGAGGTCTTTTTTGTTGGATGATGTTACAGGGGAGGGGAGGGGAATGGGTGTTTATAGCCTTGACGAGTACTCGGATAGGGTGGTTTATTAAGCAGTAAAAAGATGAAATGGGTTGTGGTTTGCCATATGGTGAATGGGTTCTAGGAAAACATTGTAACGGCAGATTCTCTTGTAAGGTTGAACCACAGAATAAAGAGAAAGAATATCAACTTCATTTCTGTTGGCGTTTGGTTCTTCAAATCGCTAATCTACATCATGTTCGTGTCTGGGTATTTTTCTAATCCTACAACGTTGTAAGTAATCCATTACCTCTACCCAAGAGGAGGTGAACACAAATCAACTAAAACACTTCTAGAACCGAACAACAAAAATGCTGATAACAAGAGAGTCTAATGAACTTATATTACACTATACACCTGCATATGAACTGGCAAGTAAGATCCGAGGTGGTGGTCCGGCGATTGATTGAGTGGCCCATTTATCCTTATTAACCCAGCCGCGTCTTATCGTGGGAAGTCGGTATCGAAAAGAACTAAGACCATAGCGTCGATATTGGCACCCGGAATAATTGGTGCGGTCCTCGGCAGGGCGTTCAACTGGTGATATACGCTGTTTGTGTTGAGCTGGTGTTCCATATGTTATGGTCACTCCCGACCCGTCAAAAAGACATCTGAAACCCATCGTGTATTCCCGTCACACAAGCTTCGCACCGGTCCGCAATATTCGCATGGGCCTAGCTGGATAACAGAATTAATTCACAATCCAGCCACCGGATGTCCGTTCACCGCCCGGTCTTCTTACTAGTCACTGGGGATTCAATGTCCAGCAATGTATGTCGACCAATCGGTCCAACCCCAAACTCCCCTAACCCATCAACGCATGCATAAGAACTCCTCCCAACCTGTTTTTTTCTCTTTTTGTCCCGAGAACCTGGATCCAGGTGGAAGGTTGGACATCGAGAACGTCGAAACAGGCGGGACGGCGCCGTCTCCCCACATCAAGATGACGTTCCCAAGCCAGCTCCTGAACCTGATCTTCCTCCCCTTCCTCCTCTTCACCACCATTGTGGCAGCCGATTTCACCAACTCCTTCACGAATCTCAGCTACGGCTCAACCGTCCGATTGACCTGGGACGCTACCACCGCCCGCATACCGCCCGAGTCCTACCCACTGTTCATCACCGCACAGCTCATTGACAAAGGCGACAATGACGATGGAAATGGGAACGGTGGAACTGTGACGGCATACAGGATGAATATCACGACGGCAATCGATTCCTCCTTAGACAACGCATTCGAATGGACTGGAATCCCATCACCCCTTCGCTGGTTACCCGAGGAACTTTACCAGGTTGAACTCCACGGGTCTGCGGATGGGACGCCCTTGGCGAAGTCTCCGTTCTTCAAAGTTGGCCAACCACCGTATGCTGGTGAGACAGAGGGGAGCAAGCCTTCGACTTCTTCCGGGGATGAGGTACGTTTTCTTTTTCCTCTGACTAGCGCCATATCGAAGAGGGAATAGTGCTGACCAAGAGGTTTCCGTGGAGCAGCCAACCCCTTCTGATGACCAAGATAATAAAAATCGCTCGGGGGTTAACAAACGGCTTGCCTTTGGCCTCGGTTTCGCGATTGGTATCCCATCGGTCGTGGGGTTGTCATTGGTGAGTTGGTGTTTGTTGAAGCGGCGGAAAAGGGTATTGGACGAAAAAAGGGAGGAGGAGAGGAGGTTAAGGAGGCGGGACTTTGTCATCCACTAAGCACAAGGACAGGTCCAATATTAAAGGTCATTATCATTATAGCCCTTGCCGCTAGACTGCCAATTATGTTAGCATGCGCCTGGTCGGACTTGACACAATGGCTCATTGACAACATACCGTAGAGCTT
Source organism: Neurospora pannonica FGSC 7221 (assembly GCA_009805235.1). Classification (NCBI taxonomy): domain Eukaryota; kingdom Fungi; phylum Ascomycota; class Sordariomycetes; order Sordariales; family Sordariaceae; genus Neurospora; species Neurospora pannonica. The sequence goes on from RANY01000024.1 coordinate 5,973, forward strand.
GTGGTGGTTAAAATGCCATCGTCACCCTATTCTGAGCTCGACCGAAGGTTGTAGTCGCGATGGGCGTGCTCCCACTGCCGGAGTAAGACCCTTCAGCAGCATCTTCTTCTTCCGGTGATTTTCCCTTGACCCACAAAGTAGGCCGCCTGCTCACTCGACTTCCCTTTTCCATCTCCATCTTTTGTCTTTGATTTTGTCCCTGCCCTCTTTGTTTCGTTGTCGCGACCTATCCAGACAGCATGTTCTGAAGACGCTTCTTGTTCTCTTGCTTCATCTTCCTCTTCATAATATGGCTATACGCGTCGCCCATATCACCTCTTGTCCCAATTTTATACTGTAGTGAATCCCCTTTGTCCACCCTCTCCCTCCAAAACGCCCTCCACGTTCTCACCATCGTCGCCGAGTCAGCCGAAATCCCCTCCTCAATAGCCGCAGCCTCCTCGAGGTCCATGGCATCTTGGCCCGCCGACTCCCAGTCGTGCAGACCGGTGTAGGCCATGTCTTGAGGCACCGAGGCGCGCAGGGCGGCGGAGGTGAGGGTCAGCTTATTTGATGACGTGGGGGTGTCGTAGGAAGACGGATCGGGACCGTCGCGTGGCCAGGGTCCGTACAGAGGGGACATGCGGATGTGTTCCTTGTGCGGGTATTCGGGGGCGTTGAAAGCTTCGAGGATAAAGCTCTTGGTTACGAAGGCGGTCGGGTCTCGCTCGGGCAGAGTTGGAAGTTTGGATGAGGACGGGGATAGCGGTAGCTGTTGTGGATTGAGATCTGTTTGCCCGGACTTGGAGTTTGAAGTCGTGATAGTGCCAGTGGCAGCACTGCTGGATAATGAGACGGCTGTAGATGTATCGGTGGATGGCGGCAGTCGGATGGAGTCGGGGACGCGAGGGTCGAATGAGTTTCGAGCGAGGACATCGAACTGAAGAGGACTCCTTCGAACGATGCTGGCAGCCACGTTCTGCGATGATGCTATGGAGATGAAGGAGGAAGAGTCGTAGAGCTGCTTGAACATCTCAATGTTGCCATGTTGGCTCAGGGCGCGGAGGACAGCGCGTCGCTCCGACAGACTGGTTGGTGCTGGCTTGACTCGGATGTAGAGGGTTCGGATCTTTGCTGGGCCGGCTGGGAAACGGAATGCTTGGGACATGATCGTGTTGTTGTTGTTGTCGCCGTCGTCGATATGATATAAGAGTACGTACCCGCCGTTGACTGAGTCAGTGTTCCTGGACAATCCCGGTGTGATGTGGTCAATTGCGGGTTCAGTGGAATCCGTGGTGGGGAGAAGTGGGAAACTTTTGGAGAGAAAGTGCGGAGGAGCCCCACCTTCCCCAGTTTGGGGTTGTCTCTCTCCGTGCTCCCGAGGTGAGGGTATACCCACTCTCAACGTCCTTAAATCAACCCATTGGTCAAGCTTCTGTTTTCTTGTCTTTCCTCTACTTACACACTCGCCTGTTCCTTGCCCGCCCAGTTCGGAGTGCTTTAACAATACCCCGACTTGGATGCTCACCGTTCCGCCAGATGAGCAAGATGCATATACTCGACACCAAATGAACCAGCATAGCGCTTGCTAACCCAGCCTGTAACTTGCACACCCCATTCCCGACATCAACTTCCCTATCACGAGCCCGACGGAAACATAGAGGAGCCTCCGCAACCCCGGACATATTCCCTAAGACTAGTTGAAGAAATGTCGATGCCAGTAAAACAATTCTGCATCCCTTCGCCATGTACCACGCTGCCACGATGCCCAAAAGAGCGCAGAGCAGTGCGTGTACCTTCAGATTAACCAGATCGTTGTGATCCTTAGCCCAGATCACTGGTTCCATCACCATCATTGAGATTGAGGCCATAGGCTGAAACGGTCAGTCCCAACAAGTCTTCCTTATCAGTGTGAGCAGCCCAGGGAAGAGAACTTAACCCATAGAGTCACGCACGACCACCAGAGCAGGTCCTTCTGTTTCCAGATCGCCTGAAGACCCCTTCTCACGAAGCTCTCACGTCCCGGGCGTGCTGCCCGGCATCCCCAGCTGGCTTTCTCCGGGTTTGCTACTGACGGATGCACATCGTGCTTTGTGGTCAGCAATACCCAAAAAAGAGATCCGACGAACAGCAACTCAAAAACCCCAAGGCCGACCTCTTCTTTGCACGGTCTGGTCTTGACATCGATTTCCCCATGGGCCTTGTCAAAACAGTGCTTAGCCCACAGGAACGACCCGCACGCTTTTGGTATTCCAAGCAGCATCGTTGACCCTATCAACCACTCCCATCCGAGGTACCTGTACCACGCCGCTAAAGGCGCCTGCGCGGCGAAAACTATTCCGAGAATTTTGCCATAGAGCTCAATCAGGTGATGCTTATCCTGAGCAAAACTGTCCGCGGCAAAGAAGAGTATGAGGACTGGGGCCAACCACTAGAAGAACAGATAATGGTCACATTAGTCTTTCTTCTCTATGACGGTCAGCCAGAAGATAGATGCGAGTAAGGACTCACCCAGAGGACATAAGCCCAGAACAAGATAACGGCTTTCGACAGACGAAAGAAAATATCCCACCTCTCTTCGGCGGTTAGAGATCTGGTTGAGGACTGGCCTGTCATCGTGTTCGTGACCGCCGGGGGCATGAGATTCGGTGCTATTGACCCAATAAAATCCCCAGGCGAGCTGTGCCGCTTGAGAGATTGTATATGGACGCAGTCTCCATGGCCCGGTGTCGGTGGTTCCTTACTGCAATCCTGTTCCCAATGAGACAAGGGATACCGACGCGGGTCCGCCGACCCAGCCCGGTCCCTGACCCTGTTAAACATCTTCCAGAACGCGGCCGTCTCTCGTCCCACGGTGATCGTGAAATCGCCTTCCTCGTACTCGACAACAGAAGGATCGAACCGGTCGTTAAGGGGTAGGCGCTTCTTGAATCTCAGCCAAGCAACCCACGCGCTCAAGAACCGATGAGCTTCGCTCCCCACGGGAAACACCTCGTACAGCAGGTTCCTAAGCTCGTCCTTGTACCCGTCCGTAAGCAGGTCAACGTGCTGGATGAAGTGGGCGAGGGCAAATAGCCTGTACTCTCGCGACAGAATGCGGTATCCGAACATGTAAGCGGCTGCTGCTTCTAGGGGCGCGTTGGGGTCGCTGACGGCGGTGGTACCGTTGGCATCGTTGGAACTTTCTCCGCTGCCACTGCCACTGCCGCCGTTGCTGCCGCCGTCTCTGGCGCAGAACCATCCCGTGACCGTCGACGACAAACTTCCCCCGTTTCTGTAGCAGTTACGGAGTATGTCTTCATCCTCGGGGCCGCCATGCCGGGCATCGTCTCCTTCTTCGGCAATGACGTCAAACCGCCTATGCCAGTGGTGACAGCCGACTTCGATATGATCGGAGAGGGACATGCAAGGAGGTGGCTGGGGCAGTCCGTAGGGTCCGTAGGCGTGTCCGTAGGAGGCGTAGAGGTATTCCCCTTCCCCTTCCCCAGCAGCAGCCGACTCCGAGGACTCCGAGGCAGAACTGGCAGACTCCAGCCTTGAAGGCCTACACCGGTGATCGTGCTGGAACTCGTAAACAGGAGAGAGCTTGCACCCGCTGCAAACGTACAGCCAGACGGCCCAGCGGTAAAAGTCGTCTGGGTCGGCGACGTCGTCGTCGTCATCGTCGTCGAAGACAAAGTGGCCTGTTTCGGCCTCGACGAAGACATCGCGGTTACGTGGGCTGAGGGCGGTGCTGAAGTACTCTGAGTATTCGCAGAGGAGCCGTTTATGGAGGAAGAAGACTTTTGTTGGCCTTGAGGTTGATGACGATGATTGTTGATGTTGTTGCTGCTGCTGTTGCGGTCGGTGTCCGCCTCCGCCGCTCCCGCTCCCGCTCCCGCCGCCGCCGCCAACGGTGATTTTGATCCTCTCGCAGAGGGTGCTGCGGACCATGGGATCCGATTCGCACGGGATGACGCCAGAATAAACACGACAAGGACGGTTAAAGGTCGGCCACACAATCTCCACAGGCTGGGGCTCGGAGGTGTCCTCCGCTGACTTTGAGATAGGGCCCTCTGCTGAGATATCGTTCTCCGCTGGAAGAGTGTTCTCCGCTGAAGGAGTATCCTCTGCAGGAGGAGTATCCTCCGCCGAGGGAGCGTCCGTTGTCCCCCCATCATCACGTTTGCCTCTCTTCCTCCTCGCGAGTTTTCTTAGAATCTCCTTCGTCGTCATCGTGTTAGTCAAATCCTCAAACCGTAGTGAGAGATGTGGAACAAATATGTAGATGATGGGTTGGTTGACCAAAGATGGTTTCAACAACTTCTGGAAAAATATCCGCTTGAATCGGAGGAGAAAACACCAACAGCTTACCTTTTGAAGGCTTCTTCTTCTATCACTTCGAATCGTTTATGAACTTCTGCATTCGCATGGCATACCAAATCTGGCATTCGGTATGTACCCCTGTGCCTATACGATCGATGTGCAGCGATCTAGTCTATGCCATGGTGCACTGCAGCACACAGTATATTTCCGATAGTTGTTTCCGAAACTTGAAGATGTGCTCATGCAGATGGGTAGGGGTTTATTCCCTAGACAGGTCGTCGGTGATGATCACGACGATAGAAGCGCCTTGGAATAAATTTGGGTTTCTTTTCGCCGTGTGTCTGCCTTGCCCCTCCAGCTTACTGCCTCAACCTGCATCAGCACCAATCAGGCAGACTGCTCGGATCGTTGTTGCCGTGAGGGCGTGAGGCCTGTTTCAGCTCCCCTCGAACGGCGAACGCAGGTCTGCTTCTTTTCTCGATTGGTTGGGTTTCATGCATTTTGACAGCCTTAAAACTTGATATCTTCAACAAATGGGTCATTATTTTCAATAGTCTTCAGGAGATCTATAACAGCGTAGCAGTTCGCAGTGTTTAGTGATCTGGACAAAGATGGTAACTGCCAAGGCTAGATGGCTACAAGCAGCTTTGGCAAATTTTAAGACAATCCTTTACATGGCTTCTCAGAGGTAAGCAGCGAGGTAAAGTAGTATTCACGCTTTAGGAACTAGACTGGATCGGATATTTTCAGGTGAGGTTATCATTGTCAGTTTTGCCAATAGCGTCAAGGAAAGGAAAAGGGCTCTAAATAGGTCATGCTTAGTATGATCTGAACGAGATCATCAACGTCAAAGCCACGGAAGATGCCGCCTCACTCTCATACCTACCCACACCACTAGATATACCAGCGATTGACGCGGGGTAAGATACAACAGCCTCCTGTGTAAAGCTCTTTGTCCCTGAGAGCTGAGTTCTGAGGGGGTAGAGAGTGTAGAGAAAGGAGCTTTCCATTCGTGCGATGGACTTAAACAAGGCCGCGGAAAGCCCGTACAAGGAACAAAGAAACTCTTTCCAGGAGCTTCAAGACTCCCAAAAAGCTTCATCGCCAGACGGAAATCAACGGCTTCCCCAGTTGCGCCCATCTCGCCCATCTCGCCCGTCTGGCCCGTCTCGGCCGGGAATCTCGATGTTGCCGAAAGGCGGATGGACGGACGGACGGGAATAACTTGCCCATTATCCATTATCTCGAACCACCCAATCGACACTTGTCGTCTTCTTTGTCGTTGAGCTCCTGTTTCTCGGCCGGAACATGCCATTTCCTTTCAGGCCTCACGCCCCTACTGCCATTGTCACTTTGACAGCAGACAAGCAACACTCTCTGTTCCATCAATGGCGAAGGACCCAGGTGTTTTTGTTCGCCCCCAAGTTTCAACGGAGTGTGGCACTTCCCCTCCTTTTATCCATCTATTACCTCGCGAGTCGAACCAGGAAGGCAGCTGTTCGATAGTTCGATATTAGCTGAGCGGCGTCTAAATCGTCGGTTGAATTGATTGAATGTAACGTGTTGGGGTGGAAGTGACATGATTGTCGAGCGCCAAACCAGTGCTGCCAGAGTCGCCAGGGACGGTAGCGACGGTAGGTAGAGTGTAGGGACTTGGGACAGTAAGGATGGCAGATTGGTAGGGGATGCTCGGGGGCGGTAGGGCTAATTAATATGGCAGGAATGCCCAACTACCGAGTCTCTACCAGACTTTGGAGTTTTGGGGGGATTGGTGGCTTTTGGATGCTTGAGGCTTTCATGGAGTGCTTGATATTATTATGGCATGCCGTTATCATCCCTCCTGCCGCCACAGCTGGATGGATGTTGAGGCATATCGTTGGTGCCAATCAGGCCAGGGCGGTTGGTCGGTTAGTTCAGTGACGTCTCCGACGGTGATCATGAGCAGGGACTGAGAGAGAACGCTTGTACCTACCTAGGCGAGCTCGGCGAGCTGTGAGGTTGTGGCGGGGATAAAGAGCCAGGTGGAATGAATGTGAGTCTGAGAGAAGATTGTAGTGATAGAGCGATGATGAACTTGCGTGGAGCCTTTCGCTGAATTTTCGCGGGAGACGACCACCTTCCGAGAATGAGGGACAGGCATCTTTCTGTTCAGTCTTCTTGCCATCATGATCTTATGAGTGAAGAAGATCACCGGCCGGGATGCCTGCCATCTAAAGGCGGTATTCTTTGGACTATGGGCACCATAGCAAGTCGCACCTGCCTTCCAAGTCTCCTCAACCTCGGAATAAAGCAGGGGCAGCATCCTCCAATTTGTTCCTTCCACTCTGAACTCGATAGGTAGGAAAATGAATCTTGGAAAGGACAACAGACATGTTCTTACCTCCTTCCATTTTTCACCACCATCCTTCGTTCGCTTGTGCAACACTTCCAATTCTCGCACATGGACGCCGACGCCGGAGTTATGCTTGGCATACTCACAGCTCATCATGCTCAGCGTGATAGAACAACGTGTAAACACAGAAACCTCCCATTGGTTTACGGTAACGCAAGTCGAACCAACCCGTGAATTGACGAGTCGGCGACTTCTTTCTCGCTACCTACATACGTGAAGCTATACCGTACACAGCGTGGCAGCGTGAGCAGAGTGAGACAAAGAGACCCTGGATGTTGAAGATCCCGGTGATGTTCGCTGGTTTGATGCCGGCTTGATGCCTGCTTGAGAGTGGAAGCTGAGGGCGTTGGTCCGTTGATGATCGGCCAGTTGAAGATAGACAACTGTGGTGATTAATATGGGAATACCACGGAGGATTGGACTCTTAAGGGGACGGAGATTGGGGGCTTCGGTTGTTGATAAATCGATGTGTGATGGTTCGGTATGGTGTTGGTAACGCTCAACTAGAAATCTGAAAAGAGTACAATCGAGTGGATGAGAGAAAGGTGATCATCAAGACCATCACACACCCCAATTGACCCTTCAAATCCGTACTCCTGCTTTGAGCAAGCAACACAAACACTATACATTTGATCCCGAAATCAGGTTCATGATACTGTACCCTCCCGCCTGGCAGTCCCGCACCGCACCACTCCATCGGCGTCGTCGGGGTCGGGCAACAGCGCCGACGAAGCAGAAGCTCCGCTACCATTCAGTGAACCCCCTCGCTTACACTCCCTAGTAAAAAAGCTGACGCCCAGCCAAAGATTTGCCCTGAAGCAAGCGAGTGATAGGCGACCAAGTGGAAGGGGCCCAAGCGTAACCAACCGAAACACAGGGCAGGTACTGAAAGTGGTGAAACAGTGGAAACCCGTTGGCTGAGGGTTGGCCCGGCGGTTTGGTCACCAGTTCATGGCCTGTGGATTTCGTGGAGTGGGTAGGTGGTATTTGGGATTTGTGGGATGTGGACTGCGGGGTTCATTGCAGTGTTTCCAGGGCGGTGGTTCATCAATTCGATGGCGATCGATATGACTCTGTGTGATCCCCAGATGTGATGTCTTTGAGGGAAGATTTGGATGTTCACACAGGCAAGATAAGATGTCTCGCCCGCCTCTCTTATCTCAGAGGAAGATAGCCGTGATTGACAACTTCCTTATTGGTCCCTTGACCACTCAATCAATCTCTTCGGCTTCGTCGGGCGTTATATATGCTTATTTTATGTATGAAGGACAACAGGACAAGGGGGCAGGCAATGCACAAAGCCGACCGTTGGGACGAAGCTAGAAAATCTCAGGGCACTCAATGAACGGCTTTAGAAGAATGGCACGGCATCACTCACGGCCCATTGATTGACTCTCAACCATTCACTGCACCCGGCAACATGGCCCAGAGACACGGCCAGATGCATATGTAGCGACGGGAAGGTCGTCGAGACGCATGGCCAGAAAACCCCGAGAGCTTGGGCGTGGACAGACGTATAAAACACCACTAAACGCACACATGGCCTGATGTCGTCCATGTTGACTTGCCCTGGCTTCTTTTCTCCCGCAAGCCTCGAAGCCTCACGAGCCGTCACCTACATGGTTGATGGGGAAGAGGTTTATATAAATAGACGACGAGTGTTGATTGCTTCGAAAACACACACACACAAAGGCATCGGGCAGATGGGGGGTTTGGCTGACGGTCCAGCCTTCCTTTGTGTTGTGGGTGTGCATCTTGTCTGCCTGTTTGGCCAAAGAATGGCTTGAAGTGCTGGCCAACCTTCCAAACTAGTGAAGGGTAGGCGCCCATTTTTACACATTTCGAAAAGATGGCGGGAAGAACGGTGAATGAGATTAAGGTGAAGGTGCTGTGCATTGAACCATCTCTTGATGGGACAAGAATAGGGAATGAAGTTGAAACACGGCACAAACACTCGCGTCGAGGGTGTTCCCAAGGAGATGGTACGGTTGGGGACATTCCTGAGCACGACACAAGAGAAAAGGTTTGGGGTTCCTCGATCCGATCATCCGTGCGGGTGCGAATCCCCTCTCTCGCAAGAGTTCGCCGGTCACCCTTGTTGTCGAGTGTGGTGGTGATGGACCAATGGTGTTTGCGCTTCACGCCGCTGGTCGGCGCAGAGCGATGCAACGTAGCAAGGTCAGCTGGGCGAATGACAGGAGTGCATGGGCAGCCATGTGGGTCAAGACCGAGAAGACGTGTGAAATTACAAATATTGGCTCAGGGTTAGCTAGGAGAGTGGCTTAGGGTTATCGCAGTGGACGACTTTATCCCCCGAGTTGGCAGGTGCCTCTCGGTGTGCCCCTTTGGCTTTGCTACCCAACCGCCCGGAGCAAGTGCTTAGCTCAGAATTTTTCTAGCGCATGGCTTGAGACTCGGGTAGACTGCCCAGAGTGTGACCAAGGACTGGCACCATTGTTGTGCTCTCGTTTCCATCAACAAGGCAGATGAAGATAGCATCTTGACCACCCCAAGCCAAAACCCAAGTCCAAGTTGGTGAATGGTCCTCGATGACGGTGATGGTCGGTGACGGTAGCCGTTTGGTGGATGGACGGGATTTGACACCGTGTGTCTGGGACGCCCCACGCTCCCGTTCCCACGCCGGGTCGCCCAACGAGAAGAACAGGATGCTGACAGTGCGAAGTAACGCGAGGGCAGCCAGTCATTGGGCGTGCTGGTCCCCGACGGCTTGGTTCACCCGGAAAGGAGCTCCAGCACAACAGCGTGTTCCGTGACGAGAATCTGGCAGATTCCCCACCAAGACCCTTCCCACAGCCAACCACAGGGCGAACCAGCTGCTGGGCAAGTCTGGGCACAGCCAAGGAGTCCCAAGACACGGGTCCCAGTCCAAGGGAACGGGGGTAGACCAAGGAGAGTCGAACGGGACTCGACGGGCTAGCGAGGGGGAATTGGGAATCCTCATCATTTCAATATTAAAATGTCCATTTCCATCTTCGCTTGTCAGTCATGAATCGCCTTGTCAGAGCACTCATTAGTCGATTACATAGCTTGTGAAGACAGGGTCAAGTGAAATCAGGCGGTCGTTATCCAGCCAGTCGGACTGTGTTGCCACTAAATCCAGAGAGGATATATCCGGCGCAAGTCCAGTGTCTCTGTCTGGGATTCTCTGTGGGTGGATGGTGGATGATAGCCAGCTGCATGCCGGCAGGATCCAACCTTTTTCTGAACCCGACAGGCCGTGACACTTTTACAGATGCAGCTAGAGGCTTTTTACAACCTGGCCTGACGTTGGATGAATGACTGGATTGATGCTTTCCCCAAGGGAAGGACTCAGCAAGCCCCGTCCCCGTCACCCACCGCGTCGGTTCAGGTTGTTCCTCCTTTTCCGTTTCCTCTCATCCCAAGCAAAACCTGACATGCTGAACACCACATACGACTCTGCATACCGTCCAAACGTCAATCAATCAATTACCCGGTGCCACCCACAACACACATAACACATCCCAAGACGTGTCGCCATTACAACGACACAAGGCCTTCGATTGGCGCTTGGGGCCAATTCCTGCTTTGCCGCTAGGTACCTTACCTCTACCTGTCTTCTACTGGCTCAGTGAGTGGCCAACTGCTAGCGACCGACATCGTCCCATCGCTACCGACAACTCGGACTTGTCCCGGCGCTTTGGCTCAGGTCCAGAGGTCCTTCCTTACCTTTCCTCAACAAAGCTCCACGCAAAACAAGGACAACTCCCGGTCTACCTACACACATGTCTCGATAGCAAGGCATTATATTCTCTTTCGTACCCATTTACAAACACACACCGACACACAACACGAGTACGAGTGTTTCACTGCCCATTGACAGTACCGGCCGGGCGACTCAACCTTCTTTTGTTTGCGACGGGACCCGGGATCTCAACCCATCCAGCTGGGTCAGAGACGGACGCCGACACCAGCTTCCCAACCAACACAACAATCATCAAACCATGTTTAATCCCAACTACTCCATGGAGGATCAAGGGCAGCCAGTTGCCGCTGCACCGCCGGCCAACACCCGCGGTGATGATAATCACATAGCCCCCGACGCCGATGGCTTCCTTCTAGACGACTTCCCAGAGGGCTATCATGTGAGGATCCAAGAGCAATTACTCCGCAGCCAGCAGCAGCAACGCAACTATGTACGGCGCCATCATGTTGCACGACGACGACAGCGACATCCGTCGCACCACAAGATTCAGAAACGGCCTTCATTAACCACGACCCCATCGGCATCATCGTCGTCCATGACAACCGCAGCAAGGACAACATCAGGGACATCGACAGCTTCAGCACCCGCATCCACATCCGCATCGGCATCAGCTTCAGTACCTTCATTCCAACTTTCGTCGCTAGCGACAGAACCGGCTCCAAAGGTCGCACCTCCATCTGCTCGTCATGTCGTCGACAGGTTGGCGCACGAGCTCAGCGTCCAAAACCTGCAACGGGAGGCTCTTCAATTGGAGGCTCAATCGCTTGTGCAACAGCAACAGCAGCAACAACAGTGGAAGGAGCAGGAGCAGCAGCAGCAGGAGCCCTTGTCACCGCCAACTGCCATGTCGCTGGTACCCGATACCGCTGCTACTACCACTGCCCATCATCAATCCTGGGCGGGAATTGGCAGCCTCGAGGTGGATGACGGGATTGAGATGGATGATGCATTTGACCTTGACGACGCGAACCTTCAATCTCTACTTCCCCCTTCATTCCGCCAAAATGATTACTCTTCCAGTGCCGCATCCTCGATACCAAATGCTCCTTCAACATCGTCAGGAAACACCTCGGAGAGTAGGCGACAGCGACCCGAAAAGAGGCAATTAAAACACAATGCCCAGACGCAATCGCGGAGCATTCAAGCCCTGGTGGAGGAAATGATCGAAACCGGCACCCAGTGTAACGTTCAAAGTGCCCCTCTTCCAGCGCCATCAGCACCCGTTCTATCGACATTAGACGACTTGAAAGTCGACCACGGCTACGATTTTGCATCAATGGAGCTGGAAGTCGACGAGCGCTATCTTGACGGAACCGTTGATGTATTGGAGGAAGAACGGGCACTGCTCGAGTCGATACAAGTACGCCGCGCTGGTAGTGGACCGGCGGGTATCCGGAAACACACGGTCGAGGGAACTCTCCCTCTCCGTTACCAGCTGTCGGCCGAGGCAGCCATGCGATGCGCGACCGTGGTACGGAGTCGGCCCCGAATGCGCAGGCGAAAAGAGCACGGAACAGGTAGTGTGACCTCGTCGGTTGCGTATTCGACCAATTCGTCTCCCATGGCACAGCCTGTACAACCCTCGGAACAACTGCCATCACAATACCTACCAGCGATACCATCATCGTCATATCACACGCCGCCATGATGGATATAGGTGTACATTGTATGGGCGTGGGAGTGAGCGCATTGTCGTTATACCCAATTCTACGACCGCATGGGTTTGGTTCGTTCGGAGTCAATTTGTGGAGCATTTCAAGGAGTTCAGCTGGGATCCAATTCTTCAATGTCGGGCATACTGAAGGGCAAACATGGAAGCGTTTTATGGGTTTCAACCACGATCTGTGGGATTCAGGGTCGTTCAGCTACAAGGCTATTAATGATTCTGGCCTAGGGTTTGCGACATTCATTAGAGTTGAATGGGGGAGGTCGGGACGGTCATTTATGGTCGGGGTTCAGCACCCTGGGACGCGAAGGCTCTTCTGGATAACATACCGTCATTTTGCATAACGGCTCGGGCCTGGTGGTCGGGTCTTTTTTGGAAAGATGTCGAAGAAAAAGGGGCATCTATGTACATGAAATGCTCTGGATTGGGGACATAACGGGATTGTTTCATACAATTGTCAGACGGGCGCTCACAGCCTCTATTCCTTTGTCGATAGACGGGTACAAATAGCTCATCCCTTGGGATGCATCGATGACACGCCGTCCCGAAGTCCGGGGGCCCATGTGACAAAACAAACTTGGTGTGCGCCTTCTTCCTCCCTGTATTGGAACCAGGACCTTGCTGACGACTAGGCATGATGGTGTGGCAGTACCTGCGCAAGAGGCTCTCGTCCGTTGCCGATGACAACCTCAATCGGCACAGTATAAACAGGGAGAATCGGAGCAGGAAAACAACCATGTTGCTATTCGTATAAGGAACGACAATGCTTTACCCTGTCTCAGTTTACACCCAACGGCACATTCCAGACCTCGGTGTGGGGCGGAGCTCTTTGTATCGAGGCGAGCTACAAGGACGGCGCCCTCTGGACTCCCTCGACTCCGCTGAATGGTTGACAAAGAAAGGGATTCTTTTTCTTTATGATCCTGGCGTGTTTGCCCCGAGCTCCCTCCGAGCTATACCATGTCATCGAAGAATAGTGCCCGCCATTGCCCACCATGTCCTCTTCGGTAAGATCTCGAGAGAATTGGAATGCATCGCACCAGCATTCCTCGCCCCTGCGAGCTCGCATACAAATGTCTAGCACATGCCTCTCACTCCTCAATCTTACATGAATTTTTGGCTTCATGTTTTCTCGTTGCCGGGGCAAGCTGGGTTTGTTGGCTTTTCGGCCAGTGCAGACATCCCCTTATGCCTCCTGCCTCCCTGTCAACAACTTCTCCGCCATGGTTTGCATCGGCAGCATAACAACAACATCCCGTCACCAACAAGGCTATTATCAAACACACCGCCCTTATTCGGTTGGAACACAATATAGCAGCATACAAGCTTCATACGAGCCAACCTTATAGCAGCAACAGCAGCAACAGCAGCAGCACCCAACAATGGTTACCGTCCAAGGGATGTCCTTCGCGGTTGGCGATTTACCCCTCGGCGAGAACAAAGGAGGCGACAACGCCTTCTGTTGGCAGGACGAAGCGACGGACGACGCGGGATCGGCAGATTTCTTTGACCAGTTTGTGGTGCTGGACGACCATGGCCCGGACCACTCACCCTCTCCACCTTTTACGGGTGAAGAAGGAGGAGCAGAAGGAGGAGGAGGCAACGAAAGCTTTGAGAGCATGTGCCGAGAAGCTCACGAATCTTCCTTGTCGCCACCTCTCACCTCACTGAGCTGCCCTCCTCTCCATCACCATCCCTCTGCTGAGCAATCATTAGGCGTAGGGGACCACGACCGTGCGAGTGTCGCTGCTAATAATCCGGCTTCTGGACGTCTCGGTCGTTTTTCTTCCGCCAAGTTCCCACCGCAGCACCGTCAAGTCCGAGCAGGATCGCACGTTGACCTCAGCAACATGGATTGCCAGTATAGTCAACAACAACACCAACTCCTTGTAGCGGGACAAAGAGAAATTTCTTCCATCCTCGGCACCGGTTACCAGGAAGGACCGGGCTCCGGTGGTTCCATCTCCGACTCGGAGCTGCTGAGACTCGAGGGCCTGACGGTGAACGGCAGTGGCTCACCACGCATACATCTTCCACCATCGTCTGCATCAGTCCCTCCTTCGCCTCACCTTCAGCCTGGGTCAGCCTCGACTAGTCCGCGCAAGTCCCGGCTTGAGGCTTTCTACACAAAGATCAGGAACAAGGCGGCTAATCTCCATGGCAACAAACAACAGAAACAGCACCCTGCCACAGCAGCAGCACCAGCAGTAACTTCATCGATACCCTCAGCCATGGGCACATCACCAAATAAGATGACGGCTCGTCCAAGGCCACACAATCTCAGTCTGGTGAGGCCGGAGATGCCGCTATCTCCTCCATTGACGGGACAGATGGCTGCTGAGCAAAACAGCAACAATGACAACAACAATGCACACCTGTTCAACACAAACTTTATGGATGATCCGTTCATGGACATTTCCAACCTGTCCCTACCGATGCACACACCGATTCAGACACCTCATCAGCAACATCAGAGCATCCCGGTCCCCGTCACCACCGCCGCCGATAACTCGTGGCAATTCAGCGTCAGTGGACCACCGCCGACTACGCCTGCTAACCCAACAACCTTACATGCCGTCGGTGGTGTATCATCTTCCGCCTCCGAGCTACATCCCCTTTATGCTGGCACCCTCGATGACAGCAACTGGTGGGACCAAGCCGTAGGAGATGCCATGGACACTGATCCCGACCCGTCGTCATCCTTTCACATGGGAACCAATGCCTCCAACACTCGCGAGGCCACATTGAATCTGCAAATGGCTCTCCAGCAGCTTCACGATCAAGGTAGCTTTGATGACCACCATTTCGGACTAGACACATCAGGGCTGGTGATGCACATACCCCAGCCTACGTCTCGGATTTCGTTGCATCACAACCAGCAGCAGCAGCAGCAGCAGCAGCAGCAGCAGCATCTAAATCAATCCCAAGCGCAAGCTCAAGCGCAAGCCCACGCTGCCGCTCAACTTCTGCTAGCACAGCAGCAATATATTTCCAATGGCGGCGGTAACCCCGACGGCCTGCCGCAGCCGCAGTCCTCCTCGTCAACCAGTACAATCACCACCAGATCCCGAAGACCCAAGCCCCGCGCCCCCAGCTCCGGCGCCTCGCGCCTGCCCTCCTACCAAACCTCCCCGCGCAAAGTGCGCGCCGTCAGTCGCTCATCGCGGGAATCGAGTCCAACCAGGGGTAGTCAACACCAATCCAACTCAAACAACTTAACAATCCCGGGAGCTGATTCCGCCAGCGTCAGCGGAAGTGGCCGTCAACGCTTGCACCGGCGGAGTGCTTCGATGCAGAACATCAACCATCATTCCTCCACCGGCACCGCTCCCGGACTCGGTTTGGGACTCATGTCCCCTGCCGCAGTTCGTAAGCGCAAGTCCTTCACTGGTCGCGGGCACGCCTCATCCGTTTCCATGTCCGGATCGAGACTCTCGCATGCCGCGTCGCATGGAGATTTGGGGGCTTCGGCTTCGGCTTTTGCGGCGGCTATTGGAGCTAGTGGGCATCGGGTTGTTCCTGAGGGTATCACTGGGACCGGTGCCGGAACTGGTAGGGGGTTAACGAGCTCGGCATCTACCTCTTCGCTACCTAACAGCTCTGGTCGGTTCACGCCTTTGAATATGAACATGAACATGAACGGCTCATTTCACCCTCACCATGGGGTTATGGGTTACCCGCATCCGCCCATGCCACCACTCCCTCCTCACCTCCAGCAGGGCCCAGGGGCATCGTCCCTTCCTCCTCAGCATCAACACCACGGCATTCCTCACCACCATCATCCCTCCCAACATAAATCAATCTCCATGCACCCCTCCCGGCACTCCCCCTCAAAATCCAAACCCCGCTCCACCTCCTCGTCCTCCAACCACCATCCCCAAAAATCGTCCTCCTCCAACTCTCACTCCCAGTCTTCTGGAGGCAGCGGAGGAGGAATAGGCTTCGTAAACTTCACCCCCCTCGACCACCACACTTTGATGTCCGGGGTAGCGCCCTCGGGCTCCTCCAAGACCAAAGCAAGACGGGAAAGAGAGGCGGCGGAGCAGAGGAGGAAGTTATCCGAGGCCATGGTTAAAGTGGTGGAGGCGGCGGGTGGGGATGTTAGGAAGTTGGGGGAGTTGGGGGAGTTGCATGTTGGGGAGTTGCCGGTGGGGTTGGGGGAGTTTGGTAATGGGCAGGGCTTTGGGGAGGGGGAGGGAGGGATGGCATGGAGGGGAAATGGGGGGAATTAGGGTGAGAGAGCTGTAGAGGTTTTGGGTTTTGGTATGCGAAGTGAGAAGCTGTGTAGCATGATGTTGATGAGTTGATGCCTGTAATGCTCGAGCCGAGCGAGCGAGCGACTGAGAGTAAAAGGGACATGATTGAGATGATACGATGCGATGATGTTGTGATGGTATTGAATACGTCTTGTCCTCATTCCTTCGAGCTTTTGCTATTACCTACCTACAAATTGTTTTTCTGTTCTAACGCTCTGTCTTCTTCGTCCCTTTCGAAAAGTTCCGAGAACAGTTCAGTTTCTATCTGCTTGTATGTCTGAAACCTGTTTTAATCCAAGTCTGTCTTCACTTGTTTTCTCTTATTACTCTCCCGCTTCACGCAGTCTTCTTACCCGGTTGTTTTCTCTTAGTTCGCGGATAAGCTTTAAGGGTGTGAAAGTCGGATTGTGTACGACGGTAAGACGGCAGAAGAGACGTCCACACGGACCAGATAAAGAGGCGGTAGGTAATTCAACTTATTTTCCGGGAAAACACAAGGTCAAAGGCAATGGACGGATCAAATGGTCTGGAGGTAGTTTGGGGGCCGGAGTGGAAAAGAATCGTACAACGTGCTGTAGTAAATACTTCGCAATGGAAAACTTTCTTCTTAAATTTATCACGACCATGTCTGTATAACAATTTTCGTCGGTATCATCAAAGAATCTGCGACCGTGTAGGTCAACGCTTGCTGCCAAACACCGGTTGCAAAAAATAATTGATCTGGTGTTTCTAATTCGGCGTGCCCGTTTTCCTACCCATCTCGGTAGTCTGCGGGTCTGAACTCTAAAATTCAAGAAACATATATTCCCCTCAGTCCGGCTTGTCCGGAAAACCATGGATCCATACTCACCTCCGCCGTCTTCAAATTCCCTCTTTCAGCATCAACCACCATGCATGTCCTCTCTTGTTATGTTCTTGTTGGTTTAGGCGATCCGCTGGTTACCGACATATCCTGCTGAAAACCGAGCACTGCCCCAAATGCCTCCAAGTCCTCACGAGCAAGCCGGGTTCAAACAAAAATGGCGATGGTGGGGGGTGGAGGTCATGCAGTTGATTGACTGTAGATCAAGCGCGGGAATATCGTGTACTATGTAAAAGTTGAGAAAAGTGGTAGTGGATCTGGTGGGCAGTGTTAACCACATGCTCGTCGTTCCGTTTCCATCTGAAGTTGGTCCACTTCTGGGTTGAGGTTAAAGGGAAAGAGCCTCATACCCAGCTGCACATCGATTTATACTCGGGTTCGTGAGTGTTGACCGTCGAGGATGGTAGTATATTGTTTTCTGAAGTCCGAGATGTATGAAGCTGGCTTCTTAACAAACGGGTATTAACAACCAGGGTAGACAAGCGCATAACCGTGCCAAGTACAAAGATTGCGATCTAGAACATTGCTGTCAGTTTCTGATTTCAACTTTCAAGCTTCCCGCAATGCCTTGATCTTGAAACTTGTAACTGTTGTTTGAGGTTTCTTTTTTTCAGTCCAAGGGCGGTGAGCTTGCTTGACCATCGATCAGAAAACCCTGAATCAAAAAGAGGCATGATGACG
Organism: Neurospora pannonica FGSC 7221; assembly: GCA_009805235.1. Taxonomy (NCBI): domain Eukaryota; kingdom Fungi; phylum Ascomycota; class Sordariomycetes; order Sordariales; family Sordariaceae; genus Neurospora; species Neurospora pannonica. Next base: position 23,859 of record RANY01000024.1, read on the forward strand.
AAACGTCTTGCAAACCCACAGCGGGCTGAGCCAGCACCGACCAGCACGCCAGCCGCAGCCACCAATGTTTGATCAGCATGAAGATCCGTGGTTGGGCTAAGCTTCAAAGGGTGCAAAGTCGATTGGATGGAGGGGCAGGATGGGGAGATCGTCGGATGTGAAATGACTTTCGTGATTGATGAATCTTCTGTCTTCCGATGCCGCTCTCAAAGCAAACCGCATGATATATCAACCTTGGGATTGAAGAAGTTGAAAACATGTTGGAAAGGAAGGTCATTGAGAAGAATGTCGTGATGATTCCCTTGGTTTTAAAGAAAGTCTAGAACGCCTAGGAATGGTGGTATTACCCCTGGCTGACCAGCCAGTCAGCGACTCCATGGCGCCTATTTTTGCTGCACGTCAGATGGATCTAGTGGTGGGGTTACAGCTTTGCCGTACCCGAACAGTGGCGGGTTCCTTTTGCCCAGGGAAAGCGGGCCTCCATCTGTTTGTGTCTTGTGAAGAATGGTGATTGATGTGAAGTCTTTCGAGATGTGAAATGGGAGGAGTGAATTGTTGTGATTGTATATGAGAAACCAGGCAGTGCAAGATGTAATCACAATTGGGGCCCCTTGGCGAAGAGGATGATCCCCGACCCGGATGAAGCAACGGAAAGAGAAGAAGGGTCCTCATCCTTCCTTCCCGTCCTTGTGTTTTATACACGTAAAAGACAGAAGTATGAAAGACGTAAGATGTCGACCCTCCAATTTGGACTTCGCCCGCTTCGGCGCCGTGGCCGTCGTCCTGTTGCAGCGGAGAACCTTGTTCGTTCGGTGGAACCCTTTTGCCTCGAAACACCAGTGTCCGTAGATTCCGTCGACTCGCCTTTTGCGATCCGTGTCTTGGGTTGTGTCAAGGAGGTTTTCCCCTTCGTGGGTTTTCTGGGGGAGGGATGGCTTGTCATTGGTCGGCGCCAAAGGGGGCTGTGCAGAGCGTTTGTTACTGCAGCATTGCACTCCAGCATCGCACGATGTACCTTGCCTCTTCATCTGAACCGCCCTGGCATTCCCGAAGCCTGACAGAAGCGCTGAGCATGGCATCTCGCCGATGGGCGTTTGTGCATTGCGTTAGTTGTTGGTGCATGTTTGGTGTCTGTCGTCTAAAGCTTTCCTTTGTGTCTGTCTTTGTCTTTGACGAGTGCGCTAATTTGGCTGCACTATCGAAATGACTGCGCGCCAAAAGGAGGGGAAGTTGTTGGCAATTGTCGTGTAATGCCGAAGCGGTTGACATGTGGAAGTAGTGTAACTGATGAAAGGACGATCTCGCGCTGTCTATCATCTTACCCTGCTTTGGATGTTGGTGCAGAATGGAGGCATTTTGGGCAGTGCCAGCCACCGCGAGCAAAAAGAGAACTGAATATGCTTGGTGACGAAATACGATGTTGACCAAGCACAATTCCAAGGACGACAAGAAGCCAAGTGCAAGTGTAAGATCGGCCTTTGCGCATTCCAAGAAACAGCCAAGGCCTTGTTCACCATCTGTCGAGATGAGGACGGAAAGAGCAGTTTAAATCATTTACTCGGAACTTCCATGTTACAATACCCGTTGGCATTCCTGTTCTTCAACAGGGAGTGCCACTGCCGTGTGAGGGAAGTGCCCCTGAAAGAACCCTGAGAGAGGAGGGAAGGATCATTGGAGGAAAGGGTCCCGTCGTGCAAGTGCGACGGCACAAGGGTAAACCCATTAACGATGGTAGCGCGGTACCTCGCAGACTGCTTGTGGGGAGTGTAAAACACATGTACTCCGCTAGTGGGGCCACACCTCATCTCCCCGGGGCTGCATGATGCGGGCGCTACCTTGTGCCTTGTCGTACCTGGCGAAGGGCGGGTCCCGATCTCAAGCACTGGCCCAATCTCGTCGCACTCCCGTCCTCTGTTCTCCAGTTCGCTCTCCAATTCTCTCCTTCGTTCCCAGGCCCTCACACGTCTCGTCTCTTGTCCCGGTTTTGTCTCTCATTACGACACCACCCTCTTTCACTCCTTCACAAACACTGCCTTCTTTCTCCCACACGTTTTTTGCAAATCAAGGAGTTACGCCCCCAGTTGCGTTCTCCGTCCCCAAGCAGCATCGTGCCGCTGCCTCTGCCGGCCTATTCTCCCCCCTTCTTTCCATTCAGATACAACTTGAGCCCTTCTATTCCTATTCTTTGCAGCCCGTCCAACCTCCTTCCTCCTTTGGTTTACCACATTAACCCGACAGAAACTAAACCGCATCCGCATTGTCGCCACGAAGAAACCTCCCTCCGTCAGCTCCATTCACCTCTTCCTCGACCAACCCTCGCTTTTCTTTAACACGCTCGTTTCAGTTGTGGAAACTTGACGCGGATCAAGTTGGATTGAAACGGCAGACCACCTTCGCTTTTCCCCATTTCTGCCACGACGACGACTCGACTCGAATCGACTCGACTCAACAAACTGGAAGCCGGCCTTTGATGACGACAAACAATATCGGCCCCATCGTGCATTGACAATCGCTCTCTGCTGTTCATCCGATCTTGATTCTTTGGCTATTGTTCTTGTTGGATAATAGCGATACATTTGGGTGTCTTCTTTTGACAATCAGCTCAGCTCAGCTTCACCGGTGTCGACCACACTTTGTTCACCCTTCTTCGACGAACCATACCAGGTCCCTCAAACTTCCATCGAGTAACCGCCGACGACAAAGACCGCGATTCGCTTCTCCCACCCAGTAGCCCCTTCGGGGTATCGTAGAAACCAACAACCTCCAAATCACACAAACCGATAAACATGCGGTTCTCGATAACACGGCCCCTAGCGGCCCTCGCATCGATCGCGGCCCTCGTATCTCCCGTCTTTGGCGAACAGAAGCTGGCGTCCCAGGCCCTAAAAACATGTCAAGCAAACTCGGGCTTCTCAGCTAGTCTGTTCAATGTCGTTTATACCCCAGAAAGCGGCAGGGCCAATGTCGACATCGTCGCCGTCTCTACCATCCAAGGCAAAATCATCTTCGACGTTGCCATCTCGGCCTACGGCTACGAAATCATTACCGCCACAGTCGACCCTTGCAACTCTGGATTGCTGGGTTTGTGCCCTATGACGGCCGGCAAGATTCCTCTCAACTTCACACTGCCCGTCGACAAGGACGCCGTTTCACAGATTCCCAGCATTGCCTATAACTTTCCCGATATCGATGCCAAAGTACGAGTCAGAATCAACATGACAGATGGAGACGATGCCGGTAAAACAGTCGCCTGTGTCGAAGCTGAAATTTCCAACGGAAAAACCGTCGACTTGGCTGGTGTCAAGTGGGCTACGGCCATCGTTGCCGCCTTTGCCTTGACGTCATCTGCCTTCGTTTCTGGCCTCGGTCATCACAATGCCGCATCGCACGTTGCCGCCAACGCCCTCTCTCTCTTTGGTTATTTCCAGGCCCAGGCCATGCTTGGACTTACCGGTGTTCCTCTACCACCTGCCGTCATGGGATGGACCCAGGATTTCCAGTGGAGCATGGGCATCATCAAGGTCAATTTCATGCAGGACATCTTTACCTGGTATCAGCGTGCGACTGGTGGCACTCCCTCGATGCTCTTCGACTCTTTGGCGACAGTCTCTGTTCAAGTTCAGAAGCGTGCGCTGGACATTGCGGACTTGGGTGTGGGCTTGGCCAGGCGTTCCATGTCGTATATGCCCAGGACCATATCTGAACCCATGGATCAGGCCATGAAGCACGAACTTCTCAAGCGCGGAAACATTCAAACAGATGACGGCAGCTACGTCGTGTATGGCATCCAGCGTGCGGCTTTCCGTGCCTCTATCGAGTCCACCAACCTGTTCATGACGTGCTTGATCTTCTTCTGCATCCTCGTCGTCATCACCATCATTTGCGTTGCCGGCTGGAAAGGATACTGCGAATTGGCCGCACAGAAGGGCTGGATGAAACACGACACCTTCCTCGACTTCCGAAACGGCTGGTTCACCGTTCTCAAGGGCATCCTCTTCAGAATTACCCTTATCGGCTTCCCCGCCATGACCGTCATGTGCATGTGGGAGTTTACCCAGATCGATTCGCCCGCTGAAGTAGTGTTGGCCATCTTTTTCTTCTTGGGCATGCTTGCTACACTGGGCTGGGCCGCGTTCAAGGTTATCAGAATCGCGCGCCGCTCCGTTGTCATGCACCAAAACCCGGCTTACATCCTCTACTCCGACCCTCAAGCTTTGAACAAGTGGGGTTTCCTCTACGTCCAATTCCGAGCTTCGGCCTATTACTTCATCGTCCCTGTTCTCGGCTATACTGTCGTCAAGGGTATGTTCGTCGCTTTCGGACAAAATAACGGTACTGCCCAGGCGGTCGGTTTCCTTATCATCGAAGCCGCCGCTTTGATCGCGGCTACTGTCATGCGCCCTTGGATGGACAAGAAGACCAACTGGTTCAACATCGCCATTTGCATCATGAACTTCATCAACGCCATCTTCCTGCTGATGTTCACTGAAGTCTTCAACCAGCCGCCGCTCGTCACTGGTGTTATCGGTCTCATCTTGTGGATCTCCAACTCCATCTTCTCCCTGGTTTACCTGCTGATGCTCATCTGCTCTACGATCTTTGTCTTCTTCCGCGAGAATCCCGATAGTCGTTACCAGTACATGGCCGATGATAGGACATCCTTCATGAAGTCACAGACTCATCTTACAACAACCACCGAGCTGGATGCGCTTGCGGCGACCGCTCGCGGAGACAAGTCCGGGTTTAAGGGACTCGACCTCGATGACGATGCGGAATCCATGTCTTCGGATTCGCTTCGTCGTCAAACCGAACTTCAGCCCGGTATGCCAGCTGGTGGAGCTGGGTTGCACTTCACCAATGCTCCCCCAAGGTCTCCGGTTGACCCTGCGATGCCGCTATTCCCCTCGGAAAGCCGGAACACCCCAGGTCCTCAGTATGGCGAGAAGCCAGGTGTGAACTTTGATCCTCGGGCCCCATCACCGAGTCCATACGGCGGCCCACAAGGCGGCAACGCCAGCCTCACGCCACAGTACAGGGCTCTCAATAACGCGAGGTAAGTTTGTTTTATAGATTTGTGACTGGATCCGAATGAAAGCTAACGGTTGTAACAGCCCGTGGCAACGAGGTGCCGGCTATGAGCATTAATGATCGAAGTTCACTGGCAAGATACTATGGTCTTCGCCTCTTATGACCTTGGGAATAAACGGAGTTTTTGTATTTCGGAGAAGCCATTTTCATGACGGCGATACTTTTCACTCCTCGGATGGCGGTATTTTTGGGTTGGTTTGCTGAAAGATCCCTGCATGGGGGGGTATGGATATCTCACCCCTGCACAAAAGGTGGACGGGATAGAGGGGACAAAAGATTCAAGAAGGGAGGGTCTTTGTGTGTGCTCGTTGTGCCCCCTTGCCTCAAGTCATTGTATACCCCCTTGCTTTTGAGCCGATTTTATGCCTCACCACCACACTGCCGTGTTGGATACACGGGCAAAGAGTGTTCTTTTCCTACTATCGTTTGTCACACGTTTTTCTGGTTCACTTTTATTTCTATTTCTTTTTGTCTATATTCAAAATATGCTAGGGCATCACAAAGGCGTCTTTGGGTGGAGAGTCAGAGATAGGACGGAGGAGGAAGACAGTCACCCCGAAAATATGGGGGACAGATACCATGCTACTTAGCGTTGGAAAGAAGAAGAAGAAGAATAAGATCAACAAAAAGGATTGGTCACTACCATACATACCATACAATATCTCGGCGTGGCCTTGGCTGTGATACATTACGGATACCCATACCCAGACAAAACCGGGACACCTTGCAAACAAAACGAAACATCAACATCAAATGTGTATACTATACTATACCCAAGGAAGGAGAAGAAAACATCCGAGGAGAGTTGAGCATAGCATAGCATAGGATTTCCACTTTACAGCTGGGCTGAGTAGAAGAAAAGACAAATGAAAAAGTTATTAGCAAGTACATGAATGAATGGTCACCCTGCCTTGATTTTGTTTTATTGCCGAGTGTCTGATCCATATGGCTTTCCATCTTTTTTTTTTTTTTTTTTTTTTTTTTTTTTTTTTTTTTTTTTTTTTTTTTTTTTTTTTTGCACATTGAGCACAGAGCCCTAGGTAAGGTACAGAGAGTATGCAAACCGCCGGAGCGAAAGACGGTGTCACAAACACTGCACCACACAGCCGCCATCTGAACCCTGACAAACTACGAAGAGAAAGGAAAGGACTGACACATCCATCCTAGGATTCAGCCGTGGTTTATAAATCTCAACATTCCAGTGTAGAAGGGGTGGGGTTGCCGAGTGTCCTCGTAGCGTGTAGAGTTCGTGGGTGAGTTTAAAGTGGGGCGCGCATGGAAAGGAACTTGTTTCATACAAGTACAGCACAGAAGAAGAAGACCTGCGCAGGTTTCAACACCACTACCCACAAGAAAGAAGGCTTGCTTTGAAGAGACAGGAGAAGAAAATTCAGGAAAAGGATTGTTGTAATAAACACAATCTTGGGAAAGAACAGAACAACCCCTGGGTAGAAGTGAGCAACTAAGGCGACCATCACTCATTCGTGCGTGCAGGAAACATCCTCGACTCCTGCTCCTTCCCATCTTGCGCTCTACACTCACTTCAAGCTCTCCTTCGCTACAACTTCCCTCAATTTGCGACTTTCTCCTCCCACAAACCCTTTATTATTTCCTCCCTTTATTCCACCTCACCCAGCTTTATCCAACCGAACCCTCAACGCCCCATTCTCCACCCCCCTCACCTTCCCTTCCCCATCCACCTCAAAAACAAACAAATCCAACGGCCGACTGGCATAAACCACCCCCGTGACCCCCACCCAAGTAGCAGAGTCCGTGCCCATTTGCATCCCCGGCTTCCGTTCCGGTAGATTCGAGTCCTCGAAGACGGCCTTAAAGGCTACCCTTTTTCCTTTCCCGTCTGGTAAAGGCTCGGAAAAACCGGTGGGGTAAAGACGAACGGACGGCTTGATCTTGTCGAGATACTCGTCCGTGATGTTGGACCCGATGGCGACGGCGTAGAAGGACATGTCGGTTGAGTTGGAGATCCAGTTCTTGAGGACGAGGCCGGGAGTGGATGGGGAGGTGGAGATTGTGAGGGAGGAGTTGAGGCGTTTTCTTTCTCTGAGTATGCCATTGGTGTACTTGGGTGGGGTTGGGTTGGAGGAGTTTGAAGGGGGAGAACTAGGGACAGCAACGGTGAGGTTCCCCGTGTAGCGGTACTGCCCGCTAAAGATCCGGTCAGCCTCGGTGCGAGTGACGTACGTCATTGTTGAGAGGTAAGTGGTTGTTAAAGTGTCGGCGATGTCCATGGCTAGACCGGCGGGCGGGTCGCCGGCGGCGAGGATGGAGAAACCGATGTCAAGGTCGGGTATGATGGCGAGGAGGGAGGTGTAGGCTCCTAGCGAGCCGAGTTTGTTGAAGGCGTGGGTTATTTGGAAGGTTTGGTCTAGAGAAGAGTTGGTTAAGGGCGGTAAGCGAGAAAGAGGTCGATGTAAACGTACTGAAGCCGATATCAAGTTGCCGGATACCCCAAGGCATCCTTACAAGCGATTTTGGGGTCTGATGTGAACACCAATGGTTTCAACCACCGACGGGTTACGGCGGGTTTGAGGAGTGTTGAGCGCATGATAGCGCGGCCAAGTGACGACATGTCGCCCGCCGAGGTGTACATGTTTCCGGTCCTACAGATAAGGGTAAGCTCACAGCTCTGTCACTAATGGAAACTCCACAACTCACGCTGCTTCTTCCGCCAACTCAAACGCCCAAGAAGTCGAGTATCGATTCCCCGGAATAATCCCCAGCGCGTCATCCGGCGCCGACGTGAACGTATGTGTGAGATTCAACGGCGTCAACACCGAATCCTGCACGAGAGTCTTGAAAGGCTTTCCGGTGATACGCTAGGCGAGATAGCTCAGGAGTGCAAAGCTAATATCTGAGTAGGCCGGCGTAGACGAAGTTGGAAACGACGGGGGTAACTTCCCCAGCCCGGCGAACAGCTGGTCCCTGTCGCAAGTAGGGACGGTGCCGCATGGCGGAAATTCTTCGAGCGGGAGAGGCGGGAACCCGATCTTGTAGAGATCTTCGAGGGGGACTTCGTAGGCTAGTTCTCCTAAGAGGGCATCTTTATGGTCGCAACACCAGTCAGCTCAGCTCTTAGTCTCGTCTCGTCGTCAGGGAAGAGGGCTATAACTTACAATCCCGTATCAACCCAGAAGTCTGACTAGCCAAACTCCCCAACGTAACCTCCTCCCAATCCGGCACCATCATCGACCCGCCCGGCGTCTTCTCCGCCAACCGCTTCAACTCCGGCAAATACTTAGTAACCGGATCATTCCAGCTTCTATCGCCCACCGTCGCCAGAAACGCCAAGACCGTAAAGATCTTGGTAATGCTGCCTATCCTAAAAACGGTGTTGGTATCGACTTTGCTGACGCCCGTCGAGTTAAACCCCCCAAGGTTCGGCGCGGTCCAGTAGTGCGACCATAGCGGTTTGTCTTCGCTTCCGGAGAAGACTTCGACCGAGTACGAGAAGTGGTCAGCCCCTGTAGTGTTGTCGTGGTCGATGTACTTGGGGAGGATCTCGTCTAGGGATTTTGCTGCTGCTTGGATGGCGGTGTTTTGGAGTAGGTTGGTGGGTTTGGGGAAGAGCGGGCCGTAGAGGGGGCAGTTTTGTTTGGCGGTGGAAAGAGCGACTTGGGTGGCTCCTGCTAGGAGGAAGAGGAGGGACTTCATTTTTCCTTATGCGGGGATTGGAGCAGTGCAGCAGTGGTGCAGCGTTCTTGCCGTTTACCGGAGATCGCCTGGGAAGATGATGGTCTTTGCTTCAGGCGAGCAGCTTCTCATGGGGAATCTACTGGTTCTTTTCAAGTTAGGGGTTTTGTTATTGTGGACGAGATACGAAGGCCGAGCCGAAATACTAATTAAGTACCTAGGTTTAACATCCGGTCTGAGTGGTGTCTACATCAAGGATGAGTGACTGGAATGTAGTTGAGGTAGTGAACCGTCCAGAAAAGGATGCTCCCTTAAAAAAAAAATTGGTTTCGACGAGAGCGGCGAATCTGTGGATATTTTGAAAATCACAAGTTGTTTTACTACAACCAAAGTGCGGCTTTGGCACTGATATATGAAATGTACTCCCGTTGAGAACTGCATGTATGCTATTTCTGGACGTGATGATGGTTGAACCCCATGGAACTGGTTATTGCCTTATCGTCGGCCGATCCTGGTAAGGTTAGGGCACACATATTTACACCCGTGACTGATCAAGATTGCTATCATGAACTCCTTGATACGATAGTAAAAGCACTTCGTTAACGTACCTTGAGCGAAAAGTAACATGCCAATCTAGCACTAGGTTCCATTTCCAAAATCAAGACTTTTGTTGCCCCTGGATGTTGGTAGACAACGCGGCCGAAAATACAACTTCATTTCCCATGGAGTCCGAGGTCTAGAGCTCCGCAAGCTTCCCGAATGGCTGATAGAGAACGACACCATCAGCGCGGAACGTAAATATGTGATTTACATCAGTGCCAAATGAACCGGGCTTCTGGTCTTCCATACATGGTTCGCGCGGATATCCCCAGTCGTTAGTTTGGATCAGTTATTGGGTGAGATAAAAGACTGTCGATTAACCATTTATCCTTCGGGCAGAAATCTCCTACTATATCCGTGGGGATAATCTTGGCTGATTGTGCAGGTAATATCAGTTGTGCCTCATTCCGCTGTCAATGGCACTCTTCGGGCTGTTTGTACCACATCCATTGCACATTGGCTTATTACTCACTCGGAAACCATGAGGGACTAGACGCAGACACTACCCACTCTCAAGTACCGGTGGCATCAATTGACCACACAGAATCAAGAAAAGAGGGGAAATGGGTGAATAGAGGCGTAAAACCATGTATGAAGGGTCATTACTTCACCTAGTGTTACCGACAGCAAATATCCATGCTGCGCTATGTCCCGTCCCTAAACAGCAACATTAATTCCTCCGGATAGATATCCTTACAGCCAGCTCTTGTGGTTGCTCAACTTGATATAGCTCTGCCTCGGGTCATCCGTCTTTGCCTTGGTATCGCCATCCTTGAAGTCTACCAGCTCCATTTCCGAAGTGACCGTGTCCCGACGGTCAATTGCCTTCTTCCTCTTGAGCCTCTGCCTCTTTTCAGTCGCTTCCTCAAAGAAGTAGTGGTTTGATTGTTCCGAGTAGCCGATACGCCATGGCACATCCAACTGATAACCTTTGGGTCCTCCTCCACATGTTCCGCTCAGCGCCTGACTTGGAGGAGAATTGATGGCCAGAGCAAACAAGTTTGCAGGATCCGTGAAGTCGGTAAGCGGCCGTCCCCTAAGCTGAATGAACAGGTGAACCAAGCAAAACAAGTTTAGCAAAAACCCCATAATCAGGATTAATAAGAATGCGCGTTGCCACTCCATAGCAGAGCCCGATGTGTACTCTTGTTTCGTGATCGAGGCGTTGAAGTTATTCTCCCATCCCGGCAAAACAACGGGTGTCGTCTCTGGGTGCCAGTAGTGAACAATAGGTGTCTTTATAGCGCCAGATATCAATGTCGGGCTGACAAGGGCCGCCAGGACTTCAGCAAGGGATGGCACTCTGTTGGGGAGATGGTGATCCTCCAAAGGTAGTGCAGTCAATATGCGATCTCGTGACGCATTCAGTGTCGTCAACCCGGAATTCATATAAATGGCTAGCTGCCATGATTGCGCCAACCACTTCCAGTCAGACTCATCCAGTTCCACAGCGTCTGGTACTGACTTGCGGTAGCTGACTGGATCATGTTCATCTTCGCAGTTTGCCGACATATGAGCGCCGGTCGTCCCTGAGATGTTGAGGTGCGTTGAACAGTTGATGGAGAGCCACGACCGAATCTCGCACAACGTATAGTCGTCCGTGGCATTGTTGTTGACAAGTGTATAGACAGAGCCTGACTTGTAGATCCAGTTGTTTGAGCTTGTGACTGTCGCATTGATGATTACGTTGTACTCTGACGGAAACTGCCCACTCAGACTTGATTAGCGAGATCAATTGAGCTGGCTGGAAAGATGCTTACCCTCTGAAAGACCGGTGGCCGTCGTTGGTAGCCTTTACCCCATCTGAATATGTCATCCACAACGGTCGCATTGAGAACGGTCCCATTGACCCATTCACTTTCGCTGTAAAGAGGGACATCGTCTATCCAATTCAACCCGCCTGTCTTTTCACCTGGGATTTCCGCGTCCGTTAAATTGGCATGGGGCCATGTCGTATATACAAGAGGCGCAAGCTCCTTTTCGGTCATCCCCACGCAGAGGACATTCAACGCCGGGCTGACGGCGCTTGCCGCTAACCTGTATTCTCCGACTCCGGAAAGATCGCTAGGCTGGAGGATCCCGTTTATGGGATCTGTTGCTGCGTCGTACACCCCTAAACAAGGTTAGGCATGGATTTTCTTGTCTGGTTGTAAAATGATCTTACCAGGGTGAGGAACTGCTAGAGTCACATTGTTGACAATTCTTTTGTACTTCTCGTAGCTTGTCATGGGGTCACTATGTTCGGTATTGATCCACGTCCCTGTAACAGTGACATTGTCGTAAAGCGTTGCTGTTACTGGGGGCCTGTTAGACATGTAACGCCCCTCTGGCTTTGTGTTGTTCCGGCCAAAGTCTGACCATGCGGACCTAAAGGCCGTTAGTATGCAGAATATATAAAACGCCTGATGCTAGACGACTTACAGGAAGGCTTGAAAGTTATGGTATGCTACAATGACGGTTAGCTAAGGTTGTTTCCCGGACCTGCGCTTGAGAGATGGCGTTGCCCTTGACGTACAGAAACCCGAAAGAGACGCAGCAAGACAACTATCTTGGCTCTGGTCATCGGCCAGCAGCCCATCCGGCAGATGACAGCTTTGTTTGACGAATCCTACGTTCCCATAGCTAGCCATGGCGTAATTCTTCATGACGATCATTTCGGGTTTGCCCCATTTCAGCTTGGGGGCAACGAGGGCGTCCGAAGCTGTGGTGTAGAGCACTGCGACGATGGTGGCGGCCATACATAAAACACCTAAGGGGGTAAATCCCACTTTCTTCCAGGCTTTGATATTCGTAAACATCAAGCCTGGCGACTTGTGAACAGTTAGCAAGTTTACTGGCAAACAGCTCGTGTCAGAGACTTACAACAACCCAATTCTTCATGCCGAACTCGCCCAACGTAACACCTTTGTTGCCAACATCAAAAGCCTTCTTTGTAAGGATCTGGCCAACAGAGGCAACAAACACGGCAACGAAGGAGGTTTCAATCAACTTGGCAATCAGAGCAGTGAGCAAAGAAGCTGTCGACGGTGGAAGGGCTCCATGAGCGGAGGAAACTGTCTTTCCCCATTTAGGTTGAATAAAGGCGACACCTAACCAGATACCGCTCCCGATAGTTGAGAAAATGGACAGGAACCACAGGGTTGTCCCAAGCCAGCTAACCTTGTCGCGATATGGGCCGCTCTGGGAAGGGCATTCGAAGGGTGGCTGTCCATAGGGTGGCTGTCCGTATCCTGCTTGTCCATAGACTGGCTGTCCAAAAGGTGGTTGTCCAAATGGGGTGAAAGGGGTTTGAGCTAAGGATGGAGGTTAGTTATTGAAAAAGTAAAATGCAAGGGGCCATGATATCAACATACGGGAACTCATCAAGCTCTGGGCGTCATAGGCCTGCCCCCAATTCTGAAAGTTAATCACTTGAGGTGTCATGGGCGATCCTCCGTACATTGCCATGGGCGGCGGCGAGTATGAATGGAACCCTCCGGGGAACGTGGCAGGGTAGGCAGGATAGATGCCCATGTCCGCCTCCTTTGGAGACTGCGGCTGCTCTGGGTACAATGGCGGCGAGGGAACGCTCTGGTACTGATATTGTGAGTTGGACGGCGGCGGCGGCGGCGGCGACTGAGACCCTTCTCCGTGTTCACCACCGTGGCCCATGCCGATTAACGCTGAATCGGGGGAAACAGAGCGAGCAGCTTCCTCATGCTGGGTAGAGGTATACTCAGTTCCGACATGTTGATTGTTTGTAGGCGTAGATGAAGTCGAAGCCATCATGGGCGCCTCCATCTTGGGCGGCTTGAAGAGAGGAATACGCCTGAGGAGTTTGTTCCGTTTGCCAGCGACCCACGAAGATTTGGTGTTGCGGGGTGTCTGAGGAAGACTTGAGGGGGAGTCCGGGATGGTTGTATCGATTTCGTTGGTCATGGGTTCGACAGCAGTAGGATTGGGGGCCATATGAGCCATTGTTGGCCCAGGCTAATCCACCTCGATCCAAGCTGACGGGACCAGAATGCCACTCCAGCCTTGTTCTTTTTGGGGGATGTCAGAACTCAAAAGAAACCGAGATGCCGTGAGATAGTGGCACGGCACATGTGAGGGGAAAACTAGAGGTAAGTAAGCAAGGCTGCTCAGCGAGAACGAACCAAGGACGACTCGTATATCGCGGCGCGCAACCACCACGTTTGTGTAGTAGACGGAAATGACTTTGGGGTGAGACAGGACTTATAACCGGGAGACGGACCGGGAGGGGGGACTGGGGCATCAGGCAGGGGGGAAATGGTTAGGTAAAGCAAACAAACCAAAGTTGACCAAAACTTCAGATGATATGCAGCCGGACGAGGCCGAGATTGTCGTTGGTGATGGAAAAAGTTGCCTCCATGCCTCTCCATCCACTCTGGAAAGCGCGGGGAAAGCCACTCGGAGACTGCGACTTTCAATATTTCAATATCGGGAAGGAGCTAAACTCTGCAACTCTGCACTCTGCAAACCAACAATACCAACAGCCTTGGTCTAAGGCAGGAGCGACACAATGTGCATAGACGCGGGCTAGACATAGTATGGCAAGAGGCAACTCTGACACAGAGTAAGTAACTGCCCTTTCTGACCCATCATTGCACTTGCAACACTGTGACAGATGCGACAGTTGAGACACATGAGTGGTGTTCATGCAGACCAAGTGTTGGGAAACTGGGCTCTGGTCATGATAATTCCAAATCATTATCAATGCCATCTTTCCGTGCTCTTCCATGTTGAGAAGTGAGGCAGTCTTTGATCAACACTAGACACGAGGTTGATGAGGCACAATCCGCGCTAGTACCACCACACCTCCGCGGAGTTTTAGGTAGCTGACGGCATGGACCGCGAGCACATGTCGTGATACTCCAACCCAACCCATCATGTCGCATGATCCCGCCCGACATATGTATCGGGTAGCAGACTAATCCTCCGAGCCTCAAAGCTGTACTGCGGGCCGACGATGATGGGAAAGACAGTCGGGTCACTGCACCCATGTGCACCAGTGTTCGGAATCCTTTCAAAGGGTTAGAAGCATCATGACCTCACAGCTGAAGTTGCTGAACATTGGCGGCCTCTTGTCCGCACTTTGATTCGACTGCTCGTACCGTGTTCCATTGGAAAAGTGTGTGTGTTGGTTGTTATTTTAGGCATCGCGCTCCTCTCGAATATGATCGGCATGGTGGAGGTGATGGAGTGAGAAAAGAGAAAGAAGTTGTCAACTCTCAACTCTCAACAGTTGGAGGTCATGGCGTTGTAAAAAGACAGTTCCAGATGCACCCAAAGAATCCTGCCAAGACATGCCCGTACGGGAAGGGGGCCCCGCTCTGCCCGCTTGATTCGTTATCTCAGCTTATCGCGCCTGTCCCCACCAATAGCCGCCGACTGCCAAGCCTTCAGTTCTCCCATCCTTCACTTGCCTGCCGTCGCTCTGCTCCTACCATAGTAAACTCGATGACGGAGGTTGCGGAAGTTCGTCCAACGTTCGTCACCTGTCATGACTCCTGTCACTTTTGTCAGATTCCGAGCTTTCGTCTGCCACCTTCGCCGAAATTCCACCGCATCAGTGCACAGCAGCGAAGTCAGCAAACACCACCTTTTATCCTGAATCATACAATCTTTTGAAGCCACGTTCTGGTGGCTGAAACCCTCCTTTAGACTTGCTTTCTACCATGTATCGATTCACGTTTCCTAGACGGTTTCGTTCGTTTCATGCGTGCCGTACCTAGTAGTCTTTGACCTTTATTCGAGAAGAAACACATACGATTTGCGACAGTTCCATTTACGGTACTATGCTTCCTATTCTCCGACCATCGCTTGGTGTCGCTTCTACAGTGATCGGACAACGGGCCGGCCTCGCAGCTGTCGTAGGCACCCGAGCAGTCGCTGCTGCGTCTGCAGCTTTCCGAACACGCGCACGCCTCAGCACAGCATTACAATCCACGACAGCAACCTCAACTATTACCCGAAGCATCTTACACGATAACCCATCCTCCCAGCAGCTCCGAGCCTACCGACGACATGTAGCCAGCCCTACCTTCACATCAACGCCAACGCCATGGCGACCGACGACAACCACCCGCCTACCCCCAATCACCGGCCCTCCTCCATGGGCACAACAACGCCGTTTCGCCTCTGACTGGTGGAACCGCTCCTTCAACGAGCGCGTCGACCCTTACGGCGTCCACCGTCGCTACGCCGACCCGCTCTTCACCAACCAAGACCTAAAACGGGCCGCGCGCCACCAAAACACCAAATACTTTGCCATTTTCTGCGTCGCGGGAACCATCATCTTCTACTTCATCAACCTCGAGACCGTCCCCGTGTCGGGCCGCACGCGCTTCAACATCTACTCGCGCAAGCGCGTTATCGAGGCCGGCGACCTCTCCTACCGCCGCTTACTCTACGATTTGAAAAGGGAAGGGGTCGCCATCCTGCCCGACTGGGACTGGCGCACGCAGCGCGTGAAGCGGGTGATGGCGAAGCTGATCCCGTTTAGCGGGATGAAGGACGAGAATTGGGAGATCTTTGTTATCGACGATCCGCACAAGGCTAACGCGTTCGTCTTACCCGGCGGGAAAGTATTCGTGTTCAGCGGGATCTTGAGCCTGGCGCGGACGGACTCGCAGCTGGCGACGGTGCTGGGCCACGAGATTGCGCATAACGTTGCCGATCATGTAGGGGAGCGCATGTCGCAGACCCTGGGGGTGAATGTCCTGCTCTATAGTCTTGTGGTGCTCTGCGGCGCTTTGGGACTTGGGGCCATCATCGCCCAGTTTGCGGGCGCGTGGGCGCTCAACACGGCGATCTCGAACCCGATGAGCCGCAAGCAGGAGAGCGAGGCGGATTATATCGGGTTGATGATGATGGCGGAGGCGTGCTATGATCCGAGGGAGGCGGTGACGTTTTGGGAGAGGATGGATAGGAAGACGCAGGACAAAGTGCCCGAGTGGATGAGTACGCATCCTTCGGTAAGTTTGATCTCCACTTGCTTGTGTCGGGTCATTGATTGTTAAACATCGTACTAACGCCTTTGGCACAGCATTCGAACAGAATCGAAAAAATCCAAGAGTGGTTGCCGGAAGCCCTGGAAAAGAGGGAGAGGAGCGATTGCCGTACTACTGCCTCGTTTGCGGACCTATTCAGGCAGGCATTGCTGAATGGTACCATTGAGATTCGCCAATATTAGACCCGTTTCAGGGGCACTTTTGGATGCCGGCACGATTTCACAAACAAGGGTAAAAGGGTATCATAGGCAGGGAGGCAGGGATGTCATAGACAGCGAGGCGTTTTGGAATACCATGGGTCACTGGACATACACCACTTTGGAGATTATATAGGTTTGGGTGTAACCTTGGACCACATGGATTTTTTACATATATATCTACGACGGAACGGACGGTCGGGCATCACAAGTCGCAAGTGATGACAATCCCACTCAGATTCTTCCACGCACTAGGATTGCCATCTGAGACTAACTGGATCGGCCCATTACTAGACTCACGATAATGAGCATTTGAATCTGAATGCAACGTATCTTCTGGGTATCTTCGCTGAAAACACAACAACACCTCCCTGTCCGTTTCCTGCTTGCCCGGGCAGGGCAACATCCATCTCGAAATCACCACTTGGCTCAAGCTGGAATCATAGATCCCTTTGCTTTCCCGTGTTTCCTTGCTGATTATCTCTCTGATGCTGTGATCAGCATTGCCATCCTCACTGGAGGCTCTTAGCAGCAAGAACCAGAATTGACTCCCCCCAAGAAGACGAGACCGCCATCATCAACCTCACTTCCCACCTCCCCCTTCGCCGTCACCTCCCAAACCCGCACTCCCCTAACCCTTCTTCTTCCCAAACAACGGCAACCACCCCGTCGTAAGACTCTTCCACAACCCTCCCACCTTGCTCTTCGTCGCCGTACTCTCCACCTCCGAATCCCTCTTCAACAACGCCTCGCTCCCACTCCTCTCAATCTCGCCCTTCTTCTCCTTATACTCCCTCCTATTCCTCACCACCTCCCTACCAACTTGCTCAAAAACCGCATCGACATTCTCCCCCGTCACGCCCGCCGACGTTTCGAACCAAGACTCAGCCAGTCCCAGCTTCTTGGCTGCTTCTTTTCCCTCCTTCGTTGACACCTTTCTCTCTCCAATTCCGCTGAGTCCAAGTCCGAGTCCGCTCAGTGAGCCAGCGGCAGCAGCGGCAGTAGCAGCAATAGCAGCACCACCCAGGATATCCACATCGCTCTTGTTTCCCACTAGAACCATGGCAAACTCCCTGACCACGTTCCTGGTCGTCTTTTTGAGGTGTAGATAGTGCGCCTTAGACCCTCTGCCGATCGGGTTGTTGAAGGGGACCAAGTCCTCGCTGAACTGGGGGAGCGAAGCAAAGTATTCGCGGATGGCCGAGGCGATGGATGTGGCGTGTTGTAGGGAGGAAGGGTCGGTGACGGAGTAGAGGATGAGGGCGCCGTCGTACTCGGTGAGCGTGCGTGTCCAGAGGTGGGGGTGCGTGGTCCGCGTGGTGGTAGACCAGGGGTGGGGGAGCTCGAGGGTGTGGAGGGTGTAGGTTGTTGAGTTTTCGCCGCTGGAAGAGGTATCTGAGGGGAGGGTGAGGAGGTATCGGTTGGGTTTCGAGGTGGAGGGGTGGCGGTGGGTCTTGGCGAACTAGAACAGCGTAAGTTAGAAGTGATTTGCACGAGAGACCGGGAATATGTTGTCGTCGGTGACTGATTGTGTTCGCCAACAAGTGAACGGAAAGTGACCGAGTATGGGGATGGGCCGGCGCATTCTTGCTTACCTTCTGGACGAGAGCCGTCTTGCCTACTCCCTCTGCACCTAGAATGAGGATCTTGATTTCCTCTTGTTTTGGTTCTTGCGACGATGTCGAACCCTGCGGATCTAGGCTAGAGAGCGCATCATTTGCGCCGCCATCGGAGAGTCGCTTGTATTCTTCCGCGGGCGAATCTTTCCATCGCAGTACGGCTTTGAGGTACTGGAGCTCGTCCTCGGTCCAGACGAGGAGGGAGTTCACCATCTTGGCGGTTGTCGCGAGTATCGGTGATGCTCGATTGGGTGGTGCTGGTTGCGCCGGGCGAAAGATCTTGCACCGGGACAGGTAATACTTTTCTTGTTGGCCGCAAAAGGATTGGCGGTTGGTGTTAGAAGGGAAGGTTTGCGAAAAAGTGAAACGAAGGTCAAGGGTTTGTGGCTGCCCCTTCTTTGGCAGAAGCGAAAAAGGCGTGTTTCAAGACCTTCCATCCGATTTGAGGGCGGAGTGAAGGTGAAGTGTTGGGCACAGACGTACTCCGGAAAGTATTTTGGGTGGTTTCTGATATTTCTGGATCTGTCCGTATCAAGGTGATTGTTTGCTCTACGCCTCCACTGGTTCTCGTCGTCGTCGTCGATGCTATGCCTGCGGCATTTCAAGCAGCTCAAGAAAATAGGCGGTTTCGAGGTGTTCGAGGTATCGATACCGGCAAAGGCGTTTTCTAGATCGGAAAAGAAGAAAGATATTGTTCGGTCGGTCGACGGTTCAACGCACGGGGAATCCGCTGTTCCTACACCATGATATTTCAATTTCATCAGCAACTGCCAGCATCACCCACTTTTGTAGGTGCGGCACAATGTCGTATACTCGATGTTGGTCTCGGTCTCGATTGTGCGCCGTCTCAATTTGTCACGATCTGGTTGATTTGGATGGCCCGAGGTCGACGTCACCCGGCTACCTGGGATGGAATATTTTAGTTTGTCGATGGTGGAGGCGGATATGGGCAGGTAGGTACATGACCGCAAATGATCGTCTCATGCCTGACATTGCTTATTCTGCTAGACGGAGAAAGTTTTCACGACAAGAGGACAAGAAGCTGGGAAGAGCACGCAGATTATTTTCTATTACATGGTGTCCGTAATTTGGGCGGTCATTGGGCGACATAAGGATCAGTCACAGAACAAGCTGGGAAGGAGCACATCAAGATGTCCGGGTATCCGGCGTTCATCTATTACTATATGGGAGGAAGGAGCCACCATCTGGATCACAATATCCTCTACTGGGTGGAAGGAACTCACTCCTCTTGCGGCTATCCGCGGAGAGGGGTTCCATTGCGTCCTGTACCCTGTCTAGCCGCGCACATGATCAGATCCTTCTCTTGATCGATCTTCGGTTTCTTCGATTCAGTATTAATTCGCAGTTGCTCCTTGACATATCACGGAGCAGTGCCCTCCACGCTTCGTGGATCAACACGAAGAATAGCTCACTTTGTATCCTTTCTCGGCCAGCTCAAAAGGTAGCAGCAGCAGAGTGTTCCATAGATCGGATCACCCGAACCACCGCTATCATGCTCTCCTCGAGTCTATCTAACCACTCCTCCATTTCCCTGCCGCGTTCGACTATGCGCCTTGTCTCGGCGACCCAATCCAACGCATCGTCTGGCAGAGCTTCGAGATCCTGAAGCTCAACGTGGAGTGACCGCAAAGTCTCCCCGACGAGTGAGTGCTAAAGATCCGTGAGTGTTAGTCCAATGCTGCAGCTGAGAGAGGAGCTTGCAAATGGATGCCTTACTGTTTCCCTCAACAGTGCGAGAATCGTTCTCATTCCCCCAAGAACCGACCAGGAGGCAAGATTGACACTTCTCGATCGTTCAAGGCCGGGAGGCGCCATTATCCTTATGATCTGTTTGAGGAAGAAGTGAGTTTTTAACTGGGCACTCAGTGCCCTTCTGCATACTTCGGATGGAAACTTACCGATAGAGCAAACTGTTGCTTCACGCTTCTCTTCGGAAGGCTGCGTTAAAACGCTATCGTTGTTGTTGCGGACTAAGTTGATCTCCCCTGATGGGATCCAGTGGTGTCTACTTTAAAAGGGGAGGGGGTGGTGTTCAGACTTAGGCAGGCAAGGGATTTGGCTTCCCCTATTGGACATCTTTAGAATAAAATTCACAGATTCTATCATTCTACAGATATCCTGCATTGCCTTTGCATGGAGGTTCAACCCCTCTTGAGGCGAAGGACGAAGGTGGCTGGTGCTGGGAAATATCAAACGACAAGACCCTCTGGTGGACACTCCGCAATTATTCTTCAAGCAGATGGGTAGCCGACAGGAAACGACAAAGGCACGAAATCCAAGTTGGAGATGCATATCATGCATTCGTAATACGAACAGTTGGTATCTGTAGACACTCATCATCCCAGATTCCCAGAGCTGCCACCTGTGCGGTGACTGCTGTCTGTCCCACCAGGCCACAGGAGCTTGGGGGATATAGGCTCCGCGTTTGGTGGATCGAATAACTCCTCCCCGCCTCTGCGTGGTCAAGCGGTATGGGAGCCAGAAAACATTGCTCGGTACGCGGTGCTGGTGGTACAGTTTTCGTAGGTCTGCAGCTGGTCAGTTCGAACACTGGCCTGGGCGACTGAGCTTTTTGATTTTGTACCTTTGCACCCTTTTTTCGTCCATTCTGCCAGGTGAAGCTTGCTGACGTCGGAGAGATTCCTCCTCCATTCCTTTTTCATTGATCACATGTCGTTGTCGTCGTGGTAGTTATCCACGTCCTCATTTTCTCTTAGATTCCTTTCCCGCTAAGGTTCTTGCATAACGTCTTCCATGGCATCGGCATAATGACCGCCATCCAAGTAAGGGTGCGGGCCTGCGCAGTTGATATATGTCACTGAAGCTTGTACTACCATCAAAGGTCGTGATCAGGGACTTGAAGAAGCGTGAACTGCCGCCTATAAATAGGAAAGGTAACGAAACGATATCAATCATGGGTGATCCTAGGGAGCAATGCAAGCAGCTTGGCAAGCTGACAGTGTGGTAAGACAGACGACATCTCAATCCACTCATCAATGCAAATCCAGAACATGAAGACACGGGAAAGACGTGTTCATTACTCCCGACTTCTCCTTCTCAGCTATCCAGTCATATCACTCGATACTATCTGTACCTGAATTGCCAGCGATGCATCTCCAAATATTGGTGGCACAAGCTGCAAGGTTGAAGTTGAACAAGGACACCTCCCACACCTCCGCCAAGAAATACTTCGCGATGCAACGCTGCTGATAACACCCCCGCAGTCCCCAGGAATAAGATGTCTGGGGCCCCTCTAAGCGCATCTTGTGCGGGCCTGAACAGGGGGATGAAGCGCCAGCCCTACCCAAAAATGACCCCAAGCCCCCCTGTTCATGTTGGAAGACGCCTCCGACAAGGCTGCAACAGAGGGCGGCCTCCGTTCGTTCCTCGTCTCTGGCTCTTCGGTCGTCACGATGGGAACCGAAGGGTGTGATGTTGGACAGACACTTGGCCCGCGGCTCCAAACAAACGGGTGATCGTTACATCCTCGCGCCCCCCCCCCCCCTCATCGGGAAGTTGGGGCTGGCTGAAAGTCTCGTCAGATTCTCCTTCCTCAACCTTCTTCTTCCTCTCGTTTCTGACTCTTTGGGCTGACTGACCTTCTTTCCCCTCTTTCCCCTTACCCCTACCGGGAGCCTCGTCCAGGACAAATTAACGTAGACTGCAGCCGGGCCAGACCACCAAAACCACGGCATCGCCGTAAACACCAAGACGGTTTTCATTCCTCTCATTACTTTTATCCCTTTCATTCGTCCTCATGGTCATTCATAGTCCCCAATAGCTGTTTACAGCCCTACAAACTCGTTGGTGTCTTGTCAATTTGCCGTTGACATCGTGCTCTGGAGTCCACGTTAATTTGTCCTGGACGAGCCGGGATCAACTGCAGCTTTTCAGCTCGTTGGCCAGCATCGTCTTGGGCGTCATCCATTTATTTCCTTCAGGGACATCAACTTCGATACCTTTTTTCCTTCTTTTTACTTACCTCTACCCTTGAACACCTCATTTTTTGAGACCTCTCGCCATCAGTTCTCCCCTTGATGACGGGGTGCTATAGCAGACCGGACGCTACTCTAGAATTAGCCGCCGATGGACTACCCCTATGCGCCGCATCCGCAGGCGCGGCCCCCGCTGCACTCTGCCCACTCGGCAGGCTCCTTCAGCAGGATATCGACTGTCTCGGATCTCACAGATTTCGACAACGTACAACCGCGTCCCTCGCTGGTCTCCCTTCAGTCGGAATATGACAATGGCGGATCTAATCATCAAAGTTATGACATCGGAGGAGAGGGCGGACATGTCTACACGGGAGCCCAGACTGGCTGGTCTGCGCTAGCAAACCTGCCAGGTTTAGGAGGGGGAGGCGCTAGAAATAGCCACTACGAGCCAGTGCAGTTAAATCAACATCAACCACCACCATTCCAGCGCAACAGACACAGTCAGGGCCGGTCCTTTGCCGCCCGCGCTGCTCATCTGAACCGACGACATGATACGATTCCGGAAGAAGATGGCATCGATCTCGGCCTCATCCAGTCCGCCGCGCCCCTAGGCGGCAGCCAGCCTCCCCCGTACCTACGCGTCGAGCCTGTCTTCGATGTCAGCGCAGCCTTGGGACCATCTACAGATGCGGATGATAAGTTTATCAGATCCTTGCAGGAACAGGAAGCCCAGGGAAAACTCACTGGTGGTTTGGGTGCTGGAATACGAACCGATGCCGTCGTGACCGAGTCCGCTTTGCTGGCTATAAGTCCTATCTCTGACCGAGGCTCCTCAATGCGACGCTCTTTCACGCGGGCTGCTGCTGCACGTTTGAGCCGACAAGACACCGTCAAGCAGTTGGCGCAGCAGGAGGCGAACAAAAGAGGGGAAGTAATTGAGGTGGTGATGGACGATATCAGCAACTCGGGCAAGTTTGACTTGAGCGTCATGGCCGGGCCAGACGCAGGGTCAAAGAGTCTCTATGGGCAAATGCGGCAGACGACGTTTCCTACAATGAAGAGGACGGAAAAGCAGGTGTTCTACCCAACGCCTGACTGGAAGCCTTTCTCCATGAGATGGCCATATCTGGTGTCCCTCATTATTATTTCCATCGTTGCGGCCGGCGGCGTGGAAGTCCTATACCAAAGATCAGCCAAGCAGCCGTTGGTCGTCTTCAAGTCACCCACCGATATAACACCTACAGTGTATTTCTGTGTCAAGTTCCTGCCTACACTCATAGCCGTTACCTATGGTGTGCTCTGGCAAATCACCAACTTCGAGGTGATGCGCCTTGAAGCTTTCTACCAGCTATCCAAAGAGAGCGGCTCCCTGGCAGCAGAGTCCATCAACGTGGACTACTTTACCTTCTTCAACCTCTTCCGGCCTATTCGCGCCCTCCATTACAAACACTATGCCGTGGCGGTGTCCACCATCGCAAGTCTGCTCGCCAACGCGTTGGTTCCCACTCTATGCTCCGCCTGTATCATCCTGTCACCCGACCGGGACACTCGCCTCCTGAACCCTAACGACGAAAAGCGCATTTCCATCCACGCCGTCTGGTCACGCGTCCTCACCCTCACGCTCGTGATCATCGCCGTATTTGGCTGCATCCTCTTCTACCAACTGCAAAGCCGTCGCTCTGGCCTCCTAGCCGACGTCAAGGGCATCGCCGGCCTAGCCTCCATGGCCACGGTCAGCCACATCCTCATGGACTTCAAAGACATGGACGTAGCCACGCACAAGGACATCCACAACAAGCTCAAGAACCACCGCTACGTGCTGCGCAACTCAGCCCTCGCGCCCGCCGACGAAGTCTACAACAAACCGCTTTCCAAAAAGGAACAAGACCGCGAGCGATACACAGGCAGCCACCTAGACGAGAACCCTCACCCGCTCTCCCTGCGCGCCGCTGGCGCCATCCCTTTCATCATCTTCATCACCCTCTTCTCCGTCCTGATCCCCTGCGTCCTCTTCACGCCCGCCAACGTGCTCACCGACCGCGCGCCCTGGGTGATCACCGCCCTGGCCGTCTGCCTCAAGCTCAGCTGGGGCGCCATGGAGACGGACGTGCGCATGATGGAGCCGTACTACATCCTCTCCAAAAAGCGGCACGCGCCTCCAAAAACGCTGACGCTCGACTACAGGTCCATGCCGTTTGGCGGGTGGGTCGCGCTGAAGGGGGCCATGAACGGACACTGGCTGGTGAGCTTTGTCGGGTTTGGCAGCGTCATGGCGGAGTTTTTGACGGTTTTGGTGACGAGCTTGGCGAGTGTTGAGGGGAGGGTGTTTGTCGATGCGACGAAGGAGGCGTTGTTGCTTGATGGGAAATCGGAGTTCCAGCACAAGACTAGGCGAGATGGGGACGACGAGAATGACACGAACACGATTAATGCGGGGCAGGAAACGCCGCTTTCTTTTTGGATATCGCTGTGTCTGGCGGACTTTGTTCTGCTGTACATCGGGGTGATAGCGACTATCGTGTTCATCCGTCGACGCCGCGTTTTCTTGCCAAGGCAGCCGAATACTATTGCTAGTGTATTGGCGTACATCCACCAGAGCAAGATGTTGTACGACTTTGTGGGGACGAACAAGCTGAGTAATGCCGAGATGGTCAGGAAGCTGGAGGATCAGGTGGGCAAGACGTATGGGTTGGGATGGTTCCAGGGACGGGATGGGCAGGTTCATTGTGGTGTGGATGAAGAGGAGTTGTTGACGGGATATAGGAGGGGGATGGATTATTCGAAGGCCACGAAGCCGTGGGCGGAGGGTGTGGAGTGGTTGTGATTTATTTTGGTGTCTGGGATTTGGCTTTTCCAAGGGGAAAGGGTTTGGGAGGTCGGTATGATGTTGATTGGTGATGATGCATCCTTGGTTGGACGGAGTTCATAAGGGGCTTTTGGACATACATTCGTGATACAACGAGATTGGATATAATTACCTTCCATTTTACCCTCCGTGGATCACAGGTTTCTGGAAAGCTGTTAGTGACAATCTGTTTACCCTTGCCATGTCGTCCATTGTTCGGCACCGGCACTTTGCATTCCTTTGACCGGTATTCGGGCAACAACAATGACTCCCATGCTTCTTTGTATGATCAAGAGGGGAGGGAAGGAAGTGCATTGTTCCCCTTCCTTGGTAGCCAACGTGACGCTAGTTGAATACCGTCAACAAAAGGCATTCACGACGGGCAGTAGGATCCAGAACGTGCACCTGCCTACTCGCTCAAACCCATGAAGTTGGTGAAACTCAAAATCATCCAGCCCTACAACTGAAACAAACAACTAATCGACCGACTTGACTTACCCATTCGCCGGCCGAGGGAACGAAACCGACCAGATAATATCACGATGTGCAAAACATACCGCCAACGAGTCTTTTGCCCGGGAGACACCCACAAGACAGAAATAGTCAGGACCATCGATATAGACTCCATATCGCAGGAGTCCCTGGAATTGAAAGACAACAACGAGAACATGAACTGTAAATGCGGCATAGTCGACATGCTCTTCCTCCCACCTATCGTTGACTACGGCCTAGAAAAGACTTGTGCGGGGTGTATAGAGGAGGAGAGGGAGTTGGTGGAGAGGGTGATGTCTTTGAAGATGGCTATTGAGGAGGAAGAGGCGAGGGGAGCGAGAGAGGAGGCGAGGGAGGCGAGGGAGGTGGAGAAGCAGGTCTCTGAAGCTGAGGAGGAGGATGTTGTTGGGGAGTTGGTGCCGATTGGGATGAGAGTAGAAGGAGTGGGATGTGGGAGTTTTGCGACAAAGGCAAACATGACAAATGGCGATGGGATTACCTCTACCTCTGAGTGGACTGGGGCGAGGTGTATATCTGGCGGTAGATTCAGTGAACCGAGTAACCTACCTCTAACGATAGGGAAACCGGTTGTTGCTCCTGCTCCGGCTATGGGGTATATCTCTGAGCCAAATTGTCTCCCTGTCGACGCGGATTACGAGAGGATATTTGGAGGTGAAGCAGCTACCTGCGAGAACGAGAGCTTTGGTGACCGGGCTGTTCATGTTAATGGCCAGCAGCATGTTAGATGTAAGTGGCTCTAGGACTGGTATCCCTGTCCAGTCTTCTCTCAAATTCAAACATACTGACGATTACTGACGCGGCTCCTACACAGATGCCATCCCCCCGCGTCCGACCTCGAGGAGATTTGAGCATTCTGATATCAAGATGTGGGAGAGTTTTTATGTGTCATCTGTCTTTCGACCTTTGGACAGAGGTTGAGGTACTCGTGGGTCTTGAAGATGGTGAAGACGAAGTAGGCGTATTGACTATCGAGCATGAACCCTGGCGCTTCAACAGATGCATCGCCATCTGTCACCTCATGAAATCCTCGAAGTGTCGCCGGTAAAAGGCAAACCGTCGGGTATTGTCTGCTGGTGGTTTGGTGGTTTTGCTTCTATGGGCATACGTATGTCAAGCAGGTAGTAAACCGAGGTTGGAAAGTGTCCGGGCCAGACTGGGTTATTGAAAGGCGACAATGATGTTGGCGAGAAGTCATCAGTGAATAAAGAGCTAGAACGCAGTTAGTTAGATCCCGCCGCTGTACGATACGATATGAGGCCAAAGATAGGAGCTACACCTCGATAGTAAACCACCACCAACCCATTGCACACTTGATCAATGCGAGATAATCTGATAAGTGATAAAAGAGACCTCTTCTCATCGCTGGTCGCCGACATCCGACAGTCGACACCTCCTTCTACGAAACAAAACCAGCCCAGCCATTGTACTCCCACGTTGCCTTGCGTGCGCGTCTCTCTTGGACAGAAAGGATGGGTTGCGATAACAACCCCCCCTCCGCCCAAGCCCAACTTTCAAGGTCAAATCGGGGCACCCGAATCAGGCACAGGATGGAAAGTGAAACAAGGGCCAGGGTCAGGACTTAGGAACAAGGGAGTCAAGACTCATGCAGTGACTTACACCGAAGCTCAGTGTGAGACCGTTGTTATTATCAGCGGTCAGTAGCCAACGATAGGAGCACGCGCTGCATACCCCCTTTGTTCTTTGTTCATGGACGACTTTAAACCTTGGATATGGATGGGTAGATGGGTATTCCCGCGTGTTGCAGTCCCATCGCTATGGACTGGATTTCCTTGGTCAGACTAAAACAGCGCTGGAAAGTAAACTCTTTCGTTCGGGAGAAAATCGTCAAATCGTAACAAGAAACAGGAAGGTTGCGATAATCTGGACTGTTTGGAATGGAATGAATGAAAACATGGAAATGGAGACATGAATTCGTAGACAAGGACACGCACCTTGCATGCATTTCCCCATCTTTTAGCTCCAAAGTGATAAAGATGCAGCAAGCAATCCGCAATCCGCATCCGCATGGAATGGAACAATGTGATAGGGAGAAAAGAAAAAAGAAAAACAATCAAACAGCCAAGGAGTACGGTGGCCCAAGTGTTCGCTAGGCTCAATTGAAAAAGTTTGGTCAGAAAATAGGCCCGTGTCAGCTGCAGGTATTAGGCTCGCACCGGAGGGTAACATTCGAATCCCAACGCTAAGACAACCTCGACAAGCTCCAAGTCTCCCGTCCGGAAGCAATAAAGTAATGAAGTAATGAAGCAATGAAGCAGTAGGAGTCAATGGGAGTCAATGGGAGTTAATAAGAATTGATGAGAGTCAATGAGAGTCAATAAGAGTTGATGAATGAGAGTCAATGGGAGTTGATGAGAGCCAATGGGAGTTGATGGTTCATCGTTAACTTCGCGGGAGGTTTGCCAAAACCTTGGGTAGTAATGTAAATGGACCCCTGGCGTGGTCCTTCTCCAAATTTTGGCGAGTATGGGAGAACTTTGGGGTAAGGTAACAGTGCAAATGGATCCTTCCGCCTCCTCAAAAAAAATAAGAAAAGGAGAGAGAAAGAAAGGAAAAGAAGGGAGAAAAGGAAAGGAAGGGTAAAAAAAAACAAAAGGTGGGAAAAGATAGAAAAGATAAAATTTGGAAAGGTTCAAGAGGTTTCAAACCTTGGTAATTGGTTAGCGCTTAGAGGGTGTAAGTGTTGAATTTTGTAAGTATTTGGAGGCGTTGATGTAAAATGACTGACAACTGCCAACAATTGGAAGCTCGAACCAATTTTCAATTGAGTCTAACGAACACTTGGGCCACCGTAAAGGAGGCCAAGGGGGCCAAGGAAGCCAAAGGGAGCTTCCGTGTTTGGAAAGCCGCTCCGTCTGGGGGTCCTTGGAAGGCTTGCAGAGGCCGAGGGTCTTCCTCGTGCGCATCTTGATTCGCTAGCGGGCGTCCGCTGGCGTTGTTGCACTTGCTGGCGTGGGAATAGCGCTATTAGACGCTGCCGGAGATCGGACCCCATTCATGTATTTCATGTATGGATGGTGATCTGCCGAAACTAAACAGCCTGGGCATTTGAGTGTGTTCTTGGCCATCGTCAGGCTTTTGAACCTCCTCTTCCGAAGCCGATGCCCGATGGCCGAAATTTCCAACCCGACCAATCAAGGTATGCCGGTCTCTCCTCGTGGGTTTTGAGGGCGGCCATGTGTTTTGGATAGAAGATTTGTAAAGTCGTTTTCAGTACGTTATTTGCTGTCGTTGGTTCATCCAGATTGCGGGGAAAATTGTTCAAATGGATGAAACGTACCTGGAGCTTGGGGAGATATCACAGGGACCGAGGGAGTGACATAATGATCCAGTCACGATCAAGATTTGGACGTCCTACATACATACCACTAAACCTGTGAACCCACCATCACCACTTATCACCAAACCAATTGATGAAGTGGAGTTCATGAGATCTTTCCAGGAGATCTCCCGTGTTTCTTTCGCGGTGTACCTGATTGTCTCTTTGTCTCCATACCTCCATGTGGGTGACTTTGTGTATCGCTTACCGCCATGCTTTAGAGAGAGGAGACACACTTATCTCACCCGCTCACCATGTAACTGTGGTTCCCCATCGTCCCTTTCTGATTTGCGTACCTAATCCGGCAATCTCACCCACCCATCCACCTACGACACCACACACACTCACACGGTCACACCCACCGCTTAGACGGCTCCTACCCACATTTTCAAGATGCAGGAACCTTCCCTTTTAGGATATGCCAGCGATTGATCGACAACCACACACGGTTCATCGGCCGAATGTCCGTGAGACTTCACTAGGATGAAAGTTTGAAATATAAAAGAAGCCAGGCCATCAAGGTCCATCTGGTGATCGAAAAGCCTCGTCCTCGTCCTCGTGCCTCGTCCTTCAGTTCCACCGTGTGATACCCAGTTTCATCTCATCTCATCCCACCAATCCAACCAACAAGCCGTCAAAATGGTCCAGCTCCTCTCCGCCTTCGTCTCCCTCCTTTCGGTTGTTGCCGTCTCCGGCGCTGCTATCCCGGCTCCTGCTCCCGAGGTTGCCGCTGTTACCGCCGTTGAGACTGTTGCCGAGACCACCGCCGGCGACTTCACTGGCCAGGCTTGCCAGTACACCTGCGGCACCGTCTGCTACACCTCTTCTGCCGTCACTGCTGCCTTGAACAAGGGTTACGGCTATTATAAGGCTGGAACCACCGCTGGAAGCAGTACGTTTCTTTTTTCCTTTCCTTCCTTGCTTTTCTTCCTTGTTTTACCCACTCCCACCTTCTTCAGTCCCTTCTCTTTCTTTCAAAGCAACGCTAACAAGTCCCAATAGGCAGCTACCCCCACCAGTACAACAACTACGAGGGCTTCAGCTTCCCCACCGCCAAGCCCTGGTACGAGTTCCCGATCCTGTCGTCCGGCTCCGTTTACACCGGCGGCTCCCCGGGTGCTGATCGCGTCGTCTTTGATTCCAAGGGCAACTTGGACTTGCTCATCACCCACACGGGTGCTAGCGGTAACAACTTTGTTGCTTGCAAGTAAGCGACTGCTGCCATTGGGATTGGGAATGGGAGGAGAGATGATACCTTACGAATGGATGAGATGATGGGATGAAACGGAATGGAACAAGAGGGACCGAATCACAGTGGTGGGATCGAGACTGGACTGAGCTGGACTGGACCTTGACGGGCGTGGCGTGTGTACATAGCACATGGTGTGCAAATCTTGCTAGTCTGTACATATTGGACTTACCCTGCAGCGGAAGTTCGGTTGTTAGCATCAAGAGAGAGACAGAGAGAGAGGAGAGGTTCGATACCCAAAAGCGCGTTGTTGTTTCGCTTTTGAACAGTGATTGCACTTACACAAATGATGAAGTGGTTCGGTTCAGTCATCAGCAGTCACCCCGTACTGCCCATCTTCATATAATGCGCCGATAGACACCCCCTTGTTATCGGCAATCAGGCCAATGAGCTGTTGGCCGATGTCCTTCATGTCGTTGTACTCTTTCAGCAAGTCGATGTGCTTCTGTACTGTTTCCTCTGGTGGTTGACTGTGGGGTTTTCAAGTGTTAGCCAAGTTGCCTGGTGAGTGACGAGGGTATTTGAACCCCCTATGGATACGTATGTACCTGAGTGCTGCCCTTTCCTCCTCTACCTCTCTTGTCATGTTGAAGAGTTGGACAAGATCCCTTTCGGCTTGCTCAAAGGCTTGGAACACCTTGGTGATGTATCCGATGCACTTGTCCTGGCGGCCGTGGAGTATTAGTGTTAGTATTAGGTTACGTGTATAGCCGTTCAAACCGACAAAACATACCCCCATAGCTGACTCCAGTTCATCTCTGTTCTCGAACTTGACCTCAATCGGGTCATCATTCCCAACCGCTACAACGAGCACCATTTTGTCCGCTTTCTTTTCGTGCACTTGCAGCTTCCACGCGTCGTCAGGAACTGCGTAGATTTGATGGAGTTGCTCTTGATAGTTTGCCTGAAAACTCGCGATGCGGCTCCTGTATGCATGAACATGGGATACCAGTTTGAAGTTGACTTTGCGCCATGATGAGGCATTGCATCCGATCGGAGTGTGGTTGTCGAGCCAAAGCTGAAACGATGAGATGAGATCAACTTGAGTTTGCACAGCTTGAAGGAGATTCTCGGGCAGGCTAATGGTGTTTGACGGTGACGATGGCCTTGAATCTCGTAAAGATTTTGCGGGTGTCATGATGGCGTGCCGACTGGTATCAGTAAAAGAGGATGTAGAAGGGAAGAAGAGGATGAGCAAACGGCGAACATTTGATGACACTCATGTTAGTAGCACAGTTCATGCGGACGCAGTTCACACGGTGTATGGCAGGATACTTAGCATCGCTCTCTTGAGAGACGTTGCGATGGTGTCTCGGCCATTTTCCATTTCCATCGTAACCGCTAGCATATAAGCATAGCATATGAACCAATGTGGTATCGCTGTTGATGTTGATATTTCGCTGTAGAAAATCAAGTTTCCGTCAGACGCTGCTTTGCTCCCTAACCTCCCCCATGCCTTTGACTGCTTTGAGCACCAAAGAGGTCATTGATGTTAAGCTGCCTCCCCGCCAAAGAACTCCCTTCACTGTTTCCACCGAACGCTCCCAGAGATGCCCATGGTGCTGGCGCCTGCGCATAGTCTGCGGCAGCAACCCCGTTGTTCGGCACGCCCTGCTCATAATGAGCTCCGACAACCTGGTTATTAGCCGCGCTCAAAGCTGCCCTTGCCTTCTCCCATTGGGCCTCAATAAGACTCCAGTCGGGATACTCCCCGGGACACTGACCCTGGGAGTCTCGGGCTTCCTTCTCCTCGGTGCTGTGTAAATGAAAGCCGAGTGCCCTCCCGGGTCCCGCTTCGTCGGCCTCCATTTTCAAACTTAGAAACTTCTCGTTGGTGGCCTCGTACATCTCGACCTTTGACAGGTTGATGGTGAGATTCTCCATACTACGTCGATTCAGCACAAAGAGGTTGACCTGTGGTAGTTCGTGGCCGGTGGGGAGTACGATAGGGTCGCACTCGCAAAGGAACATGGGACCCTCGACATCGCGCAGTTCCCAGGAGTTTGTTGTTGAAGACCACTCGTAGAGACGAACGAAGGAGCAGGTCAAGGGAATGGCGCGGAGATTAGAGACGTAGCGCTTCAGTACGGACATGTTGAGCTCGTAGTTGGTCCGGGTGGTGTGCGCATAGGTAGCCGACCCGTCCACTTCTGGCACGTAGTTTTTGGGGTCGTACATGCGGTTCTCGGCATCGCTGGGCTGGACCGCATAGCTGGTGTTGATGGCGTCACTATCGTAATCGGATTGCTGGGCGTAGCGGGGGCCGCTTTCTCGGGAGCCGCCATTGTTGTACGAGTGGTTGTTGCGGCTGCGCCCCTTGCGAGGGGGTGGTCTCCCGCTCATGGTGGCAGTTCTTGGGTATGGGGGAGGTTCGGGATTTCGAGAAGAAAAGGCGCGGGCGTGCGCGTTGGGTGCGTGTGTGTTTGTGATGACTTTTGAAGGGTGACAATGTCGGTGAAATGGATGGACTCGAGATACGCGGCTTCGATGGAGGATGTCGACGATAGAATGGCGGGTGTAGAGGAATAATTCGACAGAACGAGTGGTTATCGCCTCAGCTGAGCATCGGCGCGCGGCACTCGGATAGAGGCAAAGATGTAATTGTCGATGGGAAATACTGGTATTACAAGGCGTAGAGATAGTGGATGTTGATGAAGGGTAGTTGGTGATGACAATCAGCGGCCACGAGATGATGTGTTGGGCGTCAAGCAGCGCCGAGGTGCCTGCCGCGCGAGTATTTGGTGGGGTAAATCTGGGGAGCTTCAGAAGATGACCACTCAAAGCCAAGCGATAAGCGTTAGAAGTGGGACAAATACTGATAAAGACAGGGGCAGTGGACAAGGTCGAGACAGCGTCATCGTCCACTGGACCAGCGACCCTGATCTCCCTGTGAACAGGCTTGACACGCTCTCCGTCACAGGGCAACTCCCTCCCGAGTTCCATCCTGTCCATTGTCCATCCGGGATTGCAACATGGCCAACATTTCCTCAAACCGAACATCCAATGGACAGTCTAATACGGCTCGCTTTGGCTAGGAAAGGCCGTTACAAAACTATGATAGGGATCACAATAATTCCAAAACACATTGGCTAAAGTCACAAAGGGATTCTTCCCTTTAGGAACTGCCTAGAATTTAGGTTCAAAGGTATAATAAATACGCTGGGATGCGTAATAAGAGGATACATAAGGTGTAATGTACTGACCGTAACGTATTCGGTTTATTCTTACAACCATTCGGTTGTGTAAGGTTCGGTACTTAAGTAAACAGCAACAAGCGGCCTGGAATTGCCTTTCCACTATCGAGTCTCATCACAACATTACGTCCCAAGTCCTGCCCGAGTGCCCAACCGCCTTAGTAACATCCAACCAAACACAACTACCTCGACCGACTGACCAACTTTTGCGCTGCCTTGCGCGCCGCGATATTTCTTACTCGGCAGTTCCTACGACCATGAGCACGGCGAATACACCATCTCGACATATATAACACAGGCCGCCACCATGACCTCCTCCGAAGGACCACCACCCCTTAGCCGCACCCGCACCGGGTCCGCCACCACCACTACTGACCCCGTCGATCTGGCTACAACCAACCCCCATTCGTTACACCAAGCTATCTACGC
Organism: Neurospora pannonica FGSC 7221; assembly: GCA_009805235.1. Classification (NCBI taxonomy): domain Eukaryota; kingdom Fungi; phylum Ascomycota; class Sordariomycetes; order Sordariales; family Sordariaceae; genus Neurospora; species Neurospora pannonica. Next base: position 57,550 of record RANY01000024.1, read on the forward strand.
CCGGCGCGAAGAGTATACCCGCCCCCATCGGATACGCGTCAAGGTTGGAACTTGGAATGTTGCTGCTTGCCCTGGTACGGATAAGGACCTGGCCAGCTGGTTTGTCGACGGCAAGGGAATCGACACTGCGCTCGCCACTCTCGATCTTAATCTTAACCGGAACGCGGCTATCGAAGGGAATACCGATGGAGAGGATGGGGTACACATACTCGGCGGGGACAAGATCGGCCTCTATGTGCTGGGATTGCAAGAGGTGGTTGACCTGAACACGGCAAGCCAGTACGTCAGTCGAGTGTACGCTGGAGATGAAGGGGTTACCCAAAAGTGGAAAACTGCGCTCGACGCCGCTCTACCTCCAGGCTACAAACTCGTTGCCTCTGAGCAAATGACTGGCCTCCTGCTGCTCATCTATGCCTCCCCAGAGGTTGCGCCGACCATCAGCAACGTGAGCACCGTCAGTGTCGGCACCGGCCTCCTTGGCTACATGGGCAACAAGGGCGCTGTCGTAACTCGCATTATTCTTGGCGAGTCCACCAGGTTGGTCTTTGTCAACTGCCACCTTGCCAGCGGTATCGAGGGAACATACAACGAGCGGCGCATCTGGGACGTTGGCCAGATTCTCGGCCGCACCCGCTTCAAGCCCGTCAGCTTTGCTGGTGTGTCAGAGGACTACGAAGAGAAGATCGGTGACGAGGACTTCGCCTTCTGGTTTGGCGACCTTAACTTCCGTCTCGATGGTCTTCCTGGTGACGACATCCGACACCTCTTGATGTTGCACACAAAGGGAGAATACGGTGCTCCCAGGCCAAAGTTCAGGCGCGACAACTCTCTGGAGGGAGAGCCTGTTATTGTGCACGCCGACAAGTCATCCGACGCCGGCGACGAGACGAACGACGAAAACTCGACGACCACCCACTCTACAGGATACACCGAGGCTACCGACTATGATAGTGATTCTGATTTGGATGCGCTTCCTGATCCTGATGACTTTCTGCCAGACCCCCACGATGATCCTACTTCATTGCAAGCAACGCTGGACTCGTTGCTTCCCCACGATCAGCTCACGCGGCTTATCAAGCAAAAGAAACTGTTCCATGACGGATGGCATGAGGGCACCATCTCCTTTCTCCCATCCTACAAGTACGACGTTGGCACTGTCGGCCTCTTCGACTCGAGCGAGAAAAGGCGGGCGCCTAGTTGGTGTGATCGAATCCTCTACCGCACCCGTAAGGATAAGGAGGCGTATGATAAGAAAATCAAGGATGCCGAGGACGCACGCAAGAAGGATGAGGAGATGAAAGCTCGCGGTATCGACCAGGCCGGAGATGATGACGAGGTGCTTTTCGACTACGATCCGGATAACGACGGCGACGACGATCACTCTCCAGATGTGTCGCGGCTGGAATACGACGAATACGATGAGGGCGAGGAAGGTGACAACCAGCACGACAGGGATGACTGGGTGGATAGGATACGCCAGGATATCTACACGTCTCACCAAAGGATCACATCTTCCGACCACAAGCCTATCATTTCCATCTTTACCGTGAACTATGACGCTGTTGTGCCGGACCTAAAAGCAAAGGTCCACGCAGAGGTGGCCTGGGAACTGGACCGCGCCGAAAATGAGGGCCGCCCCTCTCTTACCGTGGTTAACGACTCGCGCGACACCCGAGGACCGGGCCGTCCTGGTGGTTCTCAAGATTCCGCTGAAGAACTCGTGGACTTTGGAGAAGTCCGCTTCCTGCAAAAGCAAAGCGCCACACTTACACTGGCAAATACGGGCCGAGTTGCATGCACCTTCTCGTTCGTCGAAAAGCCCTCTCCAGCTAAAGAAGATTGCCCGAACCCGCCCCCCTGGCTGAAAACGTCCTTCATCTCTTCAGAGCCAGCCATTGATGACTCACAGCTACCAGATCTGGGCAAGGAAGTTACCCTAGAACCCGGTGAAACGGTCAGGGCGCGATTAGAGGCCAATGTCAACGATGTGGAGCAGGCTAGAGTGCTCAACAGTGGGAATGATAGGTTAGAGGAAGTTCTGATTCTTCGAGTAACTGATGGTAGGGATCATTTCATCCCTGTGCGTGGTGTCTGGATGCCTACCTGCATTGGTCGTTCCATCGACGAGCTCATTCGGGTACCCGAGGGTGGTCTTCGCAAGTTCGTTTATTCCTTGACCGAGAAGAACGGCGGCAAGGTCATGTCCGTCCCTGAAGAAATGGACGTCCATTGCGCCGCGCCTAGAGAGCTGTTCAAACTCACCGAGGCTCTTGAGGCGGTAACAGAGCGCGTCTTGGCAGACGAGCAGATGCTAGAAGAGTATAAGGTCCCCAGAGCATCCGGCTGGCCGTTCGAACAAGACACTTGGCGTATCACCGACAAGTCGCTCCGTGCCTCTCGTGCCGCCGACCTTATCGACGCCCTCGACGTAGGCATGGCCCACATCGTTGATGCATTTCCTGCCGAGGTCCCCGCTATCGAGCGTCTTGAGACCGTTGCCGAGGTTCTCCAGCTTTTCCTCCGCGGTCTCACGGACGGTATAATCACTACCTCTCTCTGGTCACGGATTGAGCAAGCTTCTCTCGTCTCATTGGGCCAGGGAGCGACCGCTGCCTCCAAGATCCCACCTCAAGAAGCAGCCTACGAAGACGACAAGGGCACCATCCTTGATATCCTCTCTACGGCGCCCAACCATAACATTTCTTTCGTCTTCTTAACAGCTACTCTCGCCAAGGTCACCACCGACCTTTCCCCCGTCACGAAATCAGACCTGGAACTCCTCAAATCGGACAGCCCTGTGCGGCTTAGTATGCTGAACAGGCGGTCTCTCACCGCAGGACTAGTAAAGAGGAACACATCGTCTGGATCAGCGGGGCAAGCAATGGCTGCGATGGCGGCCAGGCAGGCCAAGGAGAGGAGTTTCGCAGAGGTGTTCGGGGAGTTGGTGTGCAGAGCGCCAGTGCAGAAGGGCATGAAGGATAAGGAGAGGAAAGCGGTGGAGGAGAAGCAGAGAGCTGTGCTAGAGCTGTTTTTGAGGAGGAGAGGGGATTGAGAATGGAATGACGGACTGGCTGCAGGGATTCTTTAGATGGATGTTTTGGAGTAGTACAGGATATATGGGAAGCATGCTTGGCGTATGGGAACACTGATGGCTTCTCATTGGAAAGGGGGTTGAGCCTTACGTTTGAGCTGTACTACAATGTTTGTTGGCATAATGTAATACTGTATTAGTCAGAGGGTAGGTGTGATACCTTGTCGTTTGTCTATAGGAGTTTTGGTTGTTTCTGTTCATTCGCATGTCGGATGAGGTTTCTGGTGATGGTGATCAATCCGGTCATGGGAGGAGAGTTGAGAAGGCGACGAAAGCTTGGCAGCGATGAAACACCGACATGAGGCTGACATAGAGTGTCAGAGGATCAACTGCACGCCGACCGAGCTGAGATGAAGCAGGCACGCAGGTTCACATAGAATCATTGTGGATGTTGCGATGAAGCTCTCCATATGGCCGTCAGGCTGTCAAACGGGAAAGAGCAGGCGTACGATGCGGAAGGAGGGAATCCACTCCGTTTGTCTATTCACCCAAAGTTGGGAAGCTGCCTCGCTATCTCTCTGTTTCAGGAGTGGTAGCCTGGAGACCTGATTCCACTCATGATCTGTTATTTGCTTGGTATGACACAATTCGAGCACGAGCACAGCGGGATGGGAGAACATTGGGTCAGTCTGTCTCCATGGAGTCACGGTACCTTCAATCCCATTCACCAGCCATCGCCAAGTTACTCCGTCCTCTTCACTGTTTCCATCCAAGGCAAGGTCAGCTGCTTGTCGATCTCCATAGCTGCCAGCTGCCAGCTTCTCTGTCCTATATCAACTCAGGTTTCAAGTTGATCTTCTTCCAGACCACAAAAACCTTTTGATCAAGGTCATCCCCACCCAATCCTCTGGCATCTTTACCCTTCCACGAGCTCAAGCTTTAGAGACTGACTTGTGCGTTCACATCAAACTCGGACAAGCGACCACCGCCCGCGACACAAACACCATGTCCTACGAACATCGATGTCTCATGCGCCGCCGCCTCGAGCTGTACCACGACCTTTTGACAGAACAGCTGAGGCCTAGGATCGAGGCTGCCGCTGCCGCTACCACCGAACATCACGATTCTGATACCGATCAGTATATAGACGACGAAACCGACAATACCGACGACACTGACGACTCCGACGAGGATCTGCGCGAGTGGGAACACGCCGAGAACAAGTCATCCGAAGAATCGTATGCCCGTGTCACTCAATGGCGTTGTGGGCTTGAGAAGAACGGCATATGGGAGGAAGATGCTCCGGAATATTGTGAGAAGACCGAGGAGGGATCAGATCAAGGAGAGTTGGAGCAAAATGATGACAATGAGGCTTCTCTCGTGCCGGAATCTCACCACTTTGAGCATGCTGGCGGTGGCAGCGCTGCGGACACGAGCGGAAAAATTCCTGGAGGACCTCTAGCGCCAGTCTCGGTTGCATTGCCATTGGACCTCATGACCAAGATCGAAGAGCAAGGACGAGCAGACGATGGCAACCACACATCGAGTGTCCCCGAAACCACAAAGCAGGAAGAGTACAACACTGCATTGCTCGATCAGATGACGCCGGGCTCGGAATCATCAAAGGAAGACTCGCCAGACGAATTCACCACACCACCCAGCTCCCCATGCCGCGAGTTGTCCGTCACTGCGAGCCCAGTGTCCATGAACGAGGGCAACCATCCAACCTCCCTACTCCGACAATCCAACCTCATCAATCAATCTCAACCAATTCCCACAGCCTCGAAGCTTTCCCAGTCATCTCGTCGTTCAAAATCGCTACCGCCACTGAACCTCCTCCCCTCCCACTGTCCACCCACGCCGCCCCCTGACACATCCTCTTCAGCCACCTCTACGTACTCGCAACTGCGCTTTACCGTCACCCCAGCCGAACTCAAGTTTTTCTACAAACACATCGAACAGGTCGAGTACATGGTCAGAGGAATTGACTACCAATTCCAAATGCAGGAGTATCGAAATGAGGTCCGACGACAAAATCGACGGAGGAGAAGACGGGCAGAGGTAGAGGAGAAGTTGAGGTGGATTGAATGGAGCAACGAGGTGCCGTCTGAGGACTGGAACAACTTGGCAGGTATGGATGAGACGGAGCATGTTGAGGAGTCAACAGAAGAGACCGAACATCAGACATGGGAGAACGCTTCTAGCACTGGGGAGTGGGACTCTGGCGGCTTGGAGATTGATGAGTCCGCGGATGTCAAGTGGGAGGGTGATGGTGATCCCAGCTCGTATGGACAGGGTGAGATGGTAGAGGGCTGTGGCAGTGACGAACATGGGCAAGATGGAGATTCTGTTTGGACGGAGGGATCTGGAGATGAGGATGCCGTCGCTCCTGAAGAGAATGGCAGCAGTGAGAACGGTTGGGATAGTTCTTGGTCGTCCACATGGTTGGAGCCGGAAGAGAAAACTCTACCCCATCAACCCACCAAGAGAAGCCCACTTAGAAAGGGGTATACGCCTGATGACATGGTCTGGGAGGAGGCAGTGGCCGAGGCCGAATACCTGAGCTTCTACGGGCATCAATTTAAGAAGGACGAGCGCGGACGGAGGTACTGGCGTATGTGAGGGGGGGTAAAAGTGTGCATGTGTGTGCGAAACCATCCCACAGTCAACAAAGAAAGGAGGTTGGCATGGTTGAGTTGCATCTTAGGCAGTCATTATGGTTCCGTATTGTATTAGATACCCTAGCTGACATACAGAGGCTCCTCCTTTCACGAGAAAAACTATTATCATTGCAGTAAGCCTCCGCTAACCTTGTACGATGTGCTAACTAACACCCTAACCCCAGGAAAAGAAACTGAAGAGCATATTCACCATGACCGTGTTTACAGATTTGCAAAAACACAAAAGCCTCCCCATAAGAGCGCCATCCCAACCGCAGCAGTAATGGTATTTTTTGCCGCTCCAGACTCCGCCGCTCCAGACTCCGCCGCTTCAGACTGGGCCGCAGAAGGGGACGGCCCGCCCTCTGTTATTGTCGATATGATCGTGACCACACCTCCACCATTCCCGCCCAAGGAGGTGGTTGGCGACTGAACACCCGAAGTGAACGGAACGCTATTCGTGGTCGTTGCGCCTTCCCAAGCAACAGGCTCTGTGCTAGCCGTCGGAATCGGTGTCGCCGTTGAGTTATTTGGGTTGAGAACACTGAAGAAGGCCACACAGTCGTCAGTCACAGCAACTTGGGGTAGTAGGAAAATAAAAAAGGGGCACTCACCCATCAACAACATGCACCACCCCATTCTCCACCAACACATCACTCTTAACCACCCTCGCCCCATTCACAAACACCTGCTTGCCATCATCAGCATTCGTCCCATTCCCCGTTGACGAAGTCGACCCATCAACGACCCGCACTTTAACCGTCCCCCCTTCCACCGTCTCATAGTCCTTCTCAAACTCCTCCTCCTCTTTCTCTGACCCGCCGGCGTCCCCATCGCTGCTATCACTACTACCGGTACTCTCCAACAAATCACTATAAAACACCTTTCCCTTCTGTCCCTTCAGCACGTGATAACTCATGATATCCGCCAGCTCCTCCTCATCCATGTCCGACACCACGCTACCTACCCTGTCCCAGGCGTCGTTGGAGGGCACGAACATGGTGATGTCTTGTCGGGTGTTGAAGAGGTCTGTTAGGTTGGCCCTGCTTAAAGCGCCGACGGAGGCGGTGAGGGAGAGGAGATTGGAGGAGGAGGAGGAGGTTTCATTTGTAGATGAGGAGGAGGAAGAAGAAGAAGAAGAAGAAGAAGAAGAAGAAGAAGGGCTAAAAGAGGCGAGGGTGTCGTTCAGTCGTGAAGGGAGGGAAAGGACATGGTCGATTATGTGAATCGTGCCCCCGGAAAAGTTGAAGTTGGCTTGGGTTATTGTTGATTTGGTTATTTGTCGTGAACCGCCAGACCCAGTAGTGCCGGAGTAAAAGGAAACTACTACCGGCTCATCACCACCACTAGAAGAAGAAGAACTCGAGCGAGCGATGACTCGTTGTCCACTAGAGACGTTGGCGTAGGGAGTGACATCCGGTGCTAATAGTGTGGGAATGAAGAGTGAGTTCCCATCTATCCCGCTCCCATCATCATCATCACCACCGTCACTACTATCACTGCCATCCCTCTTGCGCTTCCTTGCCGAAGAAGTCCCACTACCAGCGCCAGCACCAGCACCAGCACCAGTACCAGCAGTCAAGTTCGAAGTATACCACACCCCTCTCAACACATGGTAATTCCAAAACGCCTCCACCAGTTCTGGGTCCGAGTTATTCAAGTCGTCCAGACTAACAGCCCCGTCTTGGCCGCCACCGCTGCTGTTGCCGAGCAGTCCGGCCAACGCGTCGTTGCTGGGCGCTAGGATGGTGATGTTTGTGGTTTGGTTGATGGCGGCGAATAGGGACTGCTGGGTTTGGATGTAGCTGTTGAGTGTTGAGAGGCTGTCGTTGAGGGCCTGGAGGGTCTCGGTTAGGGTTGGGTCGGGTTGGCCGCTTTGGGCGGTTTGGGCGGAGGCGGTGGGTAATGTGGTGGCTAGGGCTATTGTGGGAAGGGTGCGTCTGGGTTTCATTGTGATGATGTTTTGGGGATGGAATATGGTGTGGTGATGGCGAAATTTGGTGGTGGAGGAGTGATGGATGTCAAAGATGTTCACGATGTCGGGGGCAGACATGGAGGAGTGCTGGATAATGGAACGGGATACTGTCGACGAGAGCTCGAACAAGCGTTTCAAAACAAAGGATGAATCTTGACATCGTTATATTCCACCTACTAACTTTCCACAACCGATCTCTAACCGAAAAAAAGCTTGTCATCACCCCCTCGTCATCCCTTCTTCCATCTCCCATCATCATCCCAAAGTCTCTAGAGGGCTAGGTTGAACCCTTTCCTGCGTCCTCCTATGCGAAGCTAACTTGCAATGAGTGATCTTGAGTGAAGTCATCTTGATAACATTATGGAAAACTTCGAAGGGGAAGGAACCGAGGGAATGGGGGGAAAGCTCGAACATGGGTAGTTTCTCCCAGATAAAGTCCAAGACCTCCATCCCTCACAAGGAGTACTTCGCCTTCCAGCTGGCAGCACAAAGAGAGAGAGTCAGGAGAAAAAAATCAGGAGAAGAGACTCGCAACCCTCACACGACCTGCACATATACTAGGAGGTGGCTATGGTGATCATGGACTCATGGTGATGATGATCATGTATCCTGTCACGAGATTTTTGGACCCTCCAACGGATGATTTGCCTCCTGAGCGGCGTGGCTGTGGGATTGAATCCTGCGTGATGTTGGCATGAAGTCAGCAGAATTCAGGGAAAATGTACCTTGCATGCGCATGGTGGCTAGGTGCAAGCACTTGTGGCTGCGGATAGCTCCTGCTGACTTCTGTAACATGCGTGCCTGCCTTGGATAGTTTGTTAATCGTTGCATTTGGCAGGCGGGAGTGGCAGGTTAGATGTGGTGCTTTTGCCCCCATCTCGGCAATCTAAGAACATTGAAAAACGGGCGATCAATGACCTGATGATTCGACGAGGGCGATCATATTCTTGGTGTTCTGGAAATGGCACCGAGCACTCATCCTTTGCAAAGTGAAAACTCCAGGACCTTGTGCTCTGACATCCGAGAGTTTCAGCGGCGAGTCGCTCTTTCTTGTGTTGCTTCTCCATTGTTGGTTCGGGAGGCGCTGATCAAGACTACTTTGCTGATGTGTTTGGAAGGAACGATGAAAGCAACTAAGGAAGGAATGGAGAAGCAAAATTCCGGGGCATCCGTTCGAGCAGAATTGCTTCTGTCATTTTCAATTCGCTCCATGTAAGGAATAACATGTACCTTTGTACTTTTCCTCCACCTTCATTACCCTCCGTTGAACTGATGGGAATCGCTAACTGTTAGACCGAAATGTCATAGCACGATGCCATACCCAAGGCAGTATCCTTGGGGCAAATTTTCCATTGACAGAGCGATAATGCCTCCAAAAAGCCTGGGGTAGGTTGTGGCATCCATGTCGTGGGTTAGATGACGGAGTCCCGGAAGTGGCTCCTCAGGGCCGAGATGATTGCGCTGCACTCGGCGGGCAACTATCCTGGTGCTCAGTTTTATATGGAGTACGCGCAGCTTAATGTCGTTGGTGGTACGGGTGCTAAGAGCCCTTCGACTGTTAGCTTCCCTGGGGCTTATTCGGTATGAATTGTCCTTCCTGAGTGACATGGACTGAGAGGAGATGGTGTTGCTAACAAGTTGTGAATTATAGGGCTCTGATCCCGGAGTCAAGATCAACATCTACTAGCCTCCTGTTACTTCGTACACCGTTCCTGGCCCTGGTGTTTTCACTTGCTAAACACTGGCTAACGACAAACGAGTGGGAAAGTGGTAGCAGGCTGATGAAAAGGAGAAGAGTACTTCATGTTTCACCTTGTGTACAAAACCTCAATGGTATCACTTGGTCAAGCAAACGGACCTCGAAAGTTGCTTACAATTAGATACTACCCATATTCTTGTACATAGTTTTGCTTTTACCCAACTCTGAGCATAACTCCTTGACAAGTTCATATCTCACCCATTACCCGTTCAATCACCTCCCTCTTTCTGAGAACCCAAAAGCCCTGCTAACCCTCCGCCTTCCTAAAATTCGGCGCCTCCCTCCAATACTCATCATCCCTCAACTGATGCCTCCTCGTCCACTCCTGAATCCTCTCAAAGCTTCTACACTGATGTTCCACATCCCACAACAACGTAGTCCCATACGCCCTCTCCTTCTTATCCATGTTCAAATACTCCTCCGTATACCTCTCCTCTCCCGTGTTCTCATCAACGTACGTATAATTCTTATTCCACCAATGCGTCATCGCCACATCGCCATTACACATGATGGCCTGTCTCAAAAAATCGAGACAGTGCGCCCGGTGGTCGTGGTACTCCGCGTCCGACGTGTTGGGGAAGTAGTGATCGCGATGAAAGGAGCGCCGGATGATGTCGAGGCAGTGAAGCTGGTGGAACATGGAGACGCCGTAGATGTAGTGTCCGGGGGAGTAGTAGATTTCGGAGGAGGGGTAGCCGAGTTTTTGGGAGGTTGAGAGGGGGAGGCGGACTATGCCATCGCTTGCTGTTGGGTTTGGGTTAGTGACGAGGGGATGGAAAGGCTTGATGGGAAGGGAAGAGGTGAGTCTTACGGCCGAGTATGGACTCCCACGCTTTGTCGACTGAGGGAGAGGGGTCCTCTTGGAAAATGCGGTCGGGATGGAAACGCTTGTTTTCGTACTCGATTACGCCGTCTTCGAGGAGAGGTGCTGCGTGTGGCGGTTCTGTTAGCTCGAGAGGTCTGGTCGATGCATGGGGCTCAATGTGTTGTCTTACAATATGGAGGTTTCGGCGCTCGGTAGAATGGGGAGGAATGTATCCTCCATAGCGCGTGGAGATACAGGCATAAGAGTAGGATGCTCAAAGTTGCATTGATGGCGAGGAGAATTCTCGCTGGCCTAGGCCATTCATCACGCAATGATCTCCAAGCTCTTTTTAGCTTCCTTGGTTCTCGGAGGTATTTGGGTTGCTCGCAGCTATCGGGTGTGGAGTTGGAGTGTAGGAGAGACTCTGAGGAGCTTTCAACGTCGGGGACTTTCTCGTACTGCATCGTACAATGTCTTGTGACGGTGAGTTCACAATAACTGGAGAAAAAAAGGATGTTGATTGTATTAAAGGGTGATCAACAGTGAGAAGCTTTGAGTAAAGTATTCGATGCTGCTTTTAAGCTATCAAGATGAGGAATCCTCCCGTTGGACCACCGCGGGGCATAGGACCCGGGGGAGAGCTCAAAGCGGTCATATTCCATAGTGTCGAATTTTTATGTCATTTCAACACTAATAGAATCCTGAGAGATGATATAAGTTGCCTGAAGCAATTCGATGTCGTCGATGTAGCCATTGAAGCTCCGTGATGTATCGGAAGGTACGAGTGTTGCTCCTGCCCCTGGTCAGCCCGCCAAACTCTGTGCAACGGCTGAAGCTGACAACATCTGACATCCCGCGCAAAACCCCGACAACGTGCATCGGTTACTCCAGATTGTACTCGGATCCTGTCAAGCACAAGTTAGATGCTCTGTAAGTCCTGTTCCCCCCGTTGTCGCTCGGAGCCAAGAAGCATTGTGAGCATATTGAAGCCATCACCAGCGGATTTGGACCAATCGCGTTCCATGTTTCGAATGTTTGAGTGTTTTCTCGCTCGACCACCTGCGCAAGCCAAGACGGAGTGTCCCTAAAGGGCTCAAAACCGCTGAAAGGGTGTTGTTATCTCGGCTTCCCCGTTGTAAGCGACTTCACCACTTGCTCTGTTCTCCGATCAGGCGGTCAATGTCAAGATGGATTCAAAGCTCCATTAGGCGTTAATTTGCTTGGTTCCAAGACCTCGTCATTGACGATTATGTCGTCGTTCTCTCCAAGCGATCAAGATCAGCAACACCCAGTCATTAGTACAGGGGGCCGAGGATCTGAGTGTTTAGGATGGCATCGACTTCCCATTATGGGTCTGTCATCACCGTAGCCGTCGTTGCATCTCGGGGTCAATAGCTTCTCTCGCCAAAGACTGCAGTGTCTAGTATCAATGGTTTCTGACAGACTCTTGAGCAGACGGGTATAAAGACCCAACCTCACCTTCGCCAAAATCTCGATCATCAGCATCAGCATTAGCATCAGCATCAAAGCAGAATCAACATCAAAAACCACTCAAAGTTCACACAACACATCACATAACCAACATCCGCCGCTCATCCACAATGCACCTCACCATCGCCCTATCCCTCTTCACGGCCCTCGCCGCCGCCTCCCCCATCAACTCCCCTCGGAACCCCGATTCTGCACCCGCAGCAATCAACAAGCGCTTCGAAGCCAGTGTCCCGTGGATCTGGCGCCCTAGAAAGACGGATTTCGAGCAGTTCGAAGACAACGAGGCTACCAACAATGGCGCTGATGCCGCTGATGCCGCCACCAACAAGGTCAAGCGGTTCGAAGCCAGCGTTCCCTGGATCTGGAGACCGAGAAAGACGGGCTTTGAGCAGTTCGAGGACGGAAACGACGTGACCACGCCCACCGAGACTGATACTGAAGGCAATCCGGTTCCGGTGACCAACAAGGTCAAGCGCTTCGAGGCAAGCGTCCCCTGGATTTGGAGACCGAGAAAGACGGACTTTGAGCAGTTTGAGGATGGAGCTGAGGATGCCGCTGGGGAAGCTACCCCTGTCGTCGAGGATGTGAAGGGCGAAGAGAAGTGAGCAGCTGTTAGCTGGACCCTGCCCGGTGAGTACCTGGAGAAGATCGTTGTTCGGCCGGAGAGCAATACTTGGTGCTGATGTTTGTGGTTGATAGGAACTGAATGGAATGCCTTGGTTTGGAGTTGATGGACATCCTGGTGAGATTGTATGATGAGGGGCTATTGGAAATGGGCTGAGTGGTTTGGACTGAAGCTCGAAACATTGAAAAAAACGGGAGAAGGGGAACCGATGACTAAGGTAAGGTTCTCGGGTGCCTGAATGCCCTTGTCAGTCAACATAATACACACGGTCTTTTCCCCTCCCAAAATTGTTACCATATGGTGCGAGTTTAAAGTGTCCTCATACCATCCAGGTCAAGTTCTAGGTAGCGTCTCATGTAAAGCCCCGGGGCAACAATACCTCCTCTATATACAGATGCCAACTAGGTACAAGCGGAGAGGGTCTAGTACATGAACAGGGCCGACTGCCACTCGGGCCGAAGTTCCATGCTACGGAAGCTTCTCTCGTTTACGAGAACCATGGTTCAAGACTTCCCCACACGCTTCACTGAGAGCAAGGGTTAGTATAGGGTCATGCGAGGTAAACTCGGCGATACAACCATGTGGGTTGCAGAGAACGGACGGACAAGGACAAGGAAGCGAGGTAAAGCACGCAGCCGAGAGAGCAAACCTTTTATCTTGCAACATATGTAGGTAACCTCAGCTTCCTTCCCCTTCTGGACTTGGTGTAACCCTTCATCACTTCTTGATTCGCCATTCTTGTTCAGTGCAAGGGGGATGAGTGGGCCATTGAGACTTTAGCCCACCACCTTCGTAGATAAGCAAACAAGTCGGGAGTCCTGATTCGTTGGACGTATGATTTCTTTGGGGCTGAGAGTGAACGTTAGTAAAGTTTCAACACATGTCCCTAACTTGTGATACATATCAGCGGACCGGGCCGTCTGACAGTCATGGTGATGTGACGCGACGCCCCTGAGAGGTAGCTGTGGATTAGTGATATTGAATAGGGTAGATGGATAATCACATATTGTTTCCTCGTCTCTTATCCAGGACCCTCGCAAATTGCCTACCTATATATCATCACGCATCTCCCTCGACACAGGCTTATGTAACCCCGCAGAAGTAAACTCTTCAGGTCAAATCCCTCGAACCTCAGGACTGTCACGACCATCCCTCTCTACCACCAATCAAAATGGCCTCCGAATGTCCCTACCAACCGCTGGAATCCGAGAAGAACCCTCCCCTCTCTCGCCCACCACCGCCCACGCCCCCAGAATCACTCACCATCCTCTCCCCCATAGTCAGCACCCTCCTCCTCTGGTCCGGTGGCCCCTACGCCCTCCTCCTTCAAATCTCCCACCCCTCCATCGCCCTCGGGTCCTGCACGCACTCACGCTTTGCCACCTCTTCCAAACCCTCCTCAAAATCCTCCACAAAATCCTCCACAAAATCCTCCAGATCCTCAAACTTCGAGATAACGTTTTCCCGCCTCCGTCGCACTGTTGCTTACATCCTGGCCGTTGCCATCGGTACACCAGAGCAGAAACGGGTTATAGTGGAGATGGTGAGGAAACAACATGCCTTCGTACGCGGGACCGGAACTGTCGAGGGAAAAGAGCGGAAGTATGATGCGGCGGATGGAGAGTTACAGAAGTGGGTTGCTGTTACGTTGTTTTTGGGGGTTTGTAAAGCCGAGGAGAGTTTTGGGTGGTCTGGCGCGAGTTGGTCAGGGGAAGGCTGGTCAGGCTGGCCTTGGGCTTGGGCTTGGGCTTCGAAGGAAAGGAGCACAAGGCGAGACAAACAAAAAGAAAGAGAAAGAGAGAGAAGGAAAGAGGAAGAAAGATGGGAACTATGTAAAGCGCATAAGGAATACGCGGTAGCGCTGGATATGCCGAGTGGGATGTGGCCTGAGACGATGGAGGAGTTTGATGCGTACGTTGAGGAGATGATACGGGAGAGGCTGGTGGTTACGGAGGAGGCGAGGAAGCTGGCGAGGATACTGTTGTGGGATGTGAGGGTGCCGTGGTGGATGAGGTGGGTGTTGCCGGTTGTGAGGGTGTTTATGGCGTGTTGGTTGCCGCCCGGCTTGCGGGAGGGGTATGGGTTGCCGGATCCGAATGAGTGGTGGGTGTCGTGGTGTTATTTTGTGCTTGTTTGGGTTGTTGCCTTGGTGGACTTGGCGACTCCGAGGATGGTCAATGATGCGGCTTTTGAGTTGATGAGGAGAGATACGGAGAGAGCGGTGGAGGGAATACAGAGAACGGGAAAATGGACAATTTGAGTCTCTGGACTGTTGCGGAGAACTGAAGATATGCGATCTAACATGACATTGTTAATCTTGGTTAACTCTTTGAAACTTTCACGGGGTCAAATCCTTTCCTCCTATCTGGCCATGTACGCATCCATTTTCGGTCAACCAGATATCACATATTGGTTCCTCTGTCTTTCCGCCTCTACTCCTTTGACTTCTGTTACATCGTCTTTGCGCATATCGGTTACTTGTCCGAAACAAACATCGACCCGGTCCATCCGTATGCGCGGTTCAGCCTCCTACCGATTCGCCTCGCCATCGTGAAGGGAAGCTTGCCCTTTGGATGCGGCTCATGAAACTGAATGGCTCTCTCCACATCCAGTTTTGTGGGACGGAACTGCCATACCGAACCATACAACTTTTCGGCCATAAACCCAGTAGAGGTCATGGCGTGAAGAAAGTCGTTCCAGGGAACTTCGCCGGGGCTAGAGGTAACATACGGGTTGTAAAACAACGTGCGAAAGACCTTTAGAGAGCGAGCATCAACGGCAAGGGTGGGCTGTTGGTCTGCCGATGAGGAGGGACTGGGAACTGGCTGTGCTTCTGAAGGCTCCGCAGGTGGATTTGCCGTTCCACGGGTCTTGACCTTGGTTTTGAGCGATGGGGCAGGTTTGACCTTTGAACTTGCGATGCCGAAATAGAGAGAAGAGAAAGGCTTGGTAAGTATATCCAGATCCTGGTCTGGAACCACTGGTTTTGCTCCCTTCTTGGTTGGAGCTGATGCAGGCGGTTCAACCCATTCGGGCGTGCGTTGAAGGCTGCGGGGTTGGGACAGAAGTCGTCCAACGAAAGTGTTTGCAAGGTTACCCACTTTTTTGAACATGAGTGTGTCGACAGCCTCCCAGAAGTCGTCGAGGTTCCTTTCTGCCTTTCTCAAAGTGTCCACATTCTCCTTGGTGCGGTGCTTGTCCACGGGATAGAAGAACCTGTTGTCCGAAGGCTTACCAAGCGGGACGAGTGGATAGATGCTCCTTTCCTTGTCATCACATACGGTGACTACCCCCTGCCACGGCTTGCTGCTCTCGGCAAACGCAGCTTTGATGCCATCTAGATATTCAAGTTCCAGATGTTCGAAGCTGCGGGCCCATGGTTGGTAAATCTCTATCTGCTTCATGCACTGAGTGACGATGGACAGTTGACCAATCACGCCGGCAATGTAAGGAGAGATCAGCTGGTTAGCCTGTGGCTCTGATTGCAGCAAGCGCTCCAGCTCGTCCACCACGACGGACTGCGTGGCCAAAAACAGAGCCATGCCGTCCTCCCACAGCGTTGAAAGAAGCCAAAGGAGTCGGATCTCAAGATCGGTTCGCTTATGATTTGGGTTGGACATAGCTCCCATGACGGCCGGATCTGAACTCATGCCCGGAATTCTCACTGAGAGGTACCTTAGAGGCGGCGACGGCGTAGCAGTGTGTTTTAATTCAGAAAGAATTCCCTTGGTGGCCTGGCTGAGGTAGAATTTGAATTTGAGGATAGCTTTGAGATACTCCTTCGGCAAATCATCCTTAATAGAAATGACCTTGGCGTATTTGCTCTGTAGACGCTTGAGCTCTTGGGCCTGGCGATGAAGCTCGTTATATATCTCGACTTGCAAATAGGCCTGAACGAGCATGCTGGAAATAATACGCGACCAAAAGACCTGGTCGTTTCGCGAGACCGGATGAGGCAGGCCGTCCTCGTCCTTGAGGGTCTCGAGGCGATGGTCCTTGAGCTCATTCAGTTTCTCGGCAAAGTAGCTGGGATCTTCCCGCTGAGACCACAAGTGATCCTCACAGGCTGCCGCTTGCGCACCCAGCAGTGACTCGATGCGGCCAAAATCGAGTTTGGCGGGCACACGGTATGGGGCTTCGGCGGCCAAGACGGCGAGAGAGTCGAACCCGGTGGATTCACTTTCTTCCTTCATACGTGGCTCGGGCTGGACGGGATACAAGTTGCACCGGAGCTTGTCTTGGGGAATATCGCGCAGGATCTCCTTGCAGCAGTCGAGAAGAAAGGAGAGCAGGCGATCCTGGATTTCCAGAACAAGCAGGCCTTCACCGGGAAGAAACTGCCTCTGGGTGAAGAACAAGTCGAAATTGTTCTCGTGGTCATGCCAGTGCGCCAGCTTGCCATAATCGTCAGGGCGTTTCTCGTCGATGCCGTTCAGGAACATCATGTACTCGTTCAAGTAGATGGGGACCACAGCCTTAGTGGTGAAGGAGAACTTTTGTTCATGGGCATCAATAGCGGCAAAGTTACAAGGATGGTGACGTCCACGGGAGTTCAGCAGCAGCGGCAGTGTGCGTGGACGAGACAGATCCTCTTGGTTGATGTAGGGCCACATCCACCAGTCTCTGTACTTGGTTCCCGCCATGCGCTCTTCCTCGGTTTCCTTGCGGAAGGCCTCAAAGTCGGGGCGGTGGTTGGGTGCCATGTTAGGCCAGGCCTGGAGCAAGACTTGGAGCCGTTGAGCCTTTGTCTTCTTGGCCCAGCGCTTTTGGATGGTTGCTTCATGACGGTCAAGAATGTCGTGCAACTTGGCATAGTTTCGAAATATTCTGTCGCGTCTCATCTTGGCCTCTCGACGGACAGACTTTGGGGATTGGAATTTGGGGATGGGAATTCCACCTGGGACGCCGCCGCCCAGGGCCCGAAAGATGCTCTCGGGGTCATTGTAGTCGATCTCATCAAAGTCCATGTCGGGAAGGCTGTGGCCCTCGGGGCTGAAAGGGTCGAACTGATGAGTCCGGCGAAGTTCCATGATTGCGCGGGCCCCTCAGGATATACTTTTAAGTACGAGTGATGGAGTGCAAGTGAAGTGTCACGGTCTCTGTTTGTGTCAAAAGTGAATGCATACTACCAAAAGACGGGCTCGAGGGGTCCGTGGCAGCTGCCCGATTGACAATGATCTCCACTTTATGAGCTCGGGCAGCTGCCTGACATCTGTCCTGACATCTGTCCTGACCAGTAGGACCGATGTACGCAGTACTCCTGGTTACTGCACCCTCGGCCAAAAACCCGCAATCATATCACGACTTTGACATACTGAGTTGGCACAGTTGATACTTTCGTCGGTCACCGTCAAAGATGGCTTCAGTTCCAGCATGTCCGACTGCCTGCCTCGGTAGCAGTGGACAATTGACAAGTTCATGATGTGTAATGGAGTCAAGCCTGCCGTAGTGTCAACAGTGATAGCGTTGGGTGATGACCCCGGGAGCTGAAGACATCTCAAGGTGTGCCCGTGATAAGAGTATCGCTATCGAGAAAAATATGAAAGATGGACCCTGAAATTCAGGAACGAACCGTGGGAAGTTGCTTTCTGGAGCAGGCACGTCGTCGGCATTCATGCCGTGGCCTCAATGGCCAGGGGGGGAGATGTCCAAGAGGCTCGGCATTCATTCCGGCCCATTGAAGCAGGCACGTGGCGCGGGCCGCTGCAGTGGATTCCTTTTTGGTCCGCCGAAGGAGTGCTTGGGGGCTGACAGCGCTATAAATTCCTTTCATCTCCTCTTCCATCCTTAAAGACGTCACAACTGCACTTGCTTAACATCATCATCTTTTTTTTCGAAAAACGGTGGATGGTTGGACACTGTAATGGTCCTGTCAAAAAAAGCGGCAGTAACACCAAACGACAGCACAGTGCAGCCCCGCACCACTGCAAACACCATCAAGAAAGGATCACCACTTCCGGGCGGGGACGTTACTTGGGTTACATTGAACGACAAACCAAGAACGATAACGATGTCACCTCAACCAGCAGAACCTCTTGACCTCGCCGGTCGTGCGAGATCGCTGGTGTCGCGAAGCTGGAAGGTCTTCCGATTCAACTGGCACTTGGGCTTCACGGCTTTTGGTGGGCCGCCGGTCCACTTCAGGATAGTGAGTGGTGAAATGCCGTGAAAACCAACTCCCGAAAGCTCAGGTACTAATCATGGGGAAATAACAGTTCAACGATAAGTTCGTGCAAAAGACAAAATGGATCGATGAGCAGGTCTTCCAAGAGCTCTTCAGCGTCTCGCAGGCCCTCTGCGGACCAGGTAGCACCAAGATGTTGTACTGTATCAACTTGATACAGGACGGATTCCTTGCCGCCGTGTTCAGCTTCTTGCTATGGAGGCAAGTCGCACCATCAAGCACTCACCAGATTACCGTGAACTAACACGGCCTGACCAGTTTACCGGGTGCTATAGGCATGTACGCCCTCGCTGTCGGCGTCTCCAAGATCGACGAAACCCTGCCAAGGCCAGTGTATGCACTGCTGTCGGGTCTTAATGCCGGAATGGTCGGTGTCATTGCCCTTGCTGCCGTTGACCTATCCGAGAAGACCATCACGGATCGGCTGACGAGAATCCTGGTCTTCCTCGGCGCTACCGCTGGCATGCTGTACAATGCGCTCTGGTATTTCCCCGTCTTGATGCTAGCATCTGGCATCGCGACGCTTGTTCATGACTTGAGGTGGATGCACCAGCCGGCATCGGCGATACTTGGTTTTGGTGCAAGTCTCAAGGGGAAGCTCATCAGGGCATGGCCTTTTGGGAAATGGCCCGGATCAAGTTCAAATGCGGGTAATGACGAGGCCGCGCAGCAAGGGCGGAGGAACGGAGCAGATGACGAGGAAAGCATCGAAATGTCGAGCACGACAAAAGCAACGGCGACGGCATCAACCAGCTCCGGAGCCCGGCCAAGATCGGGACAAGGGACCCAGCTGTCCCACCTTCCAGTGACCGAACAAGAAGCATCCACGTCCTCCACAGCCGAAAGCGAGCCACGGATCATTCCAAGTGAGTTTCGACTCGACTTTTCCTGGAAGATTGGAACGGCGATCATCGCTTGCTTCTTCGCCACCTTCATTGCCGTTATGGTCACCCGCGGCGTCTTCCCAAACCCGCCTGGACTTCCCCTTTTGTACCACTTGTTCGCTAATATGTATCTTGCCGGAACAATCATCTTCGGTGGCGGCCCTGTCGTTATTCCTCTGTTGCGGGAATACGTCGTTGCCGAAGGTTGGGTGAATCCCCGTGACTTCCTCATCGGACTTGCTCTGATCCAGGCCTTCCCCGGGCCAAACTTCAACTTTGCCGTGTTCCTGGGGGCCTTGACTGCCATCAGCAGCGGCAATAACCCGGTAGCAGGTGCGATTATTGCCTGGGTGGGCATCTTTAGCCCGGGTCTGATCTTGGTACATGGTACAATGGGGATATGGAGTGCGGTGAGGAGCAAAAGATGGGTCAAGGCTGTGCTCAGGGGCGTGAACGCTGGCGCAGTCGGGCTGATCTATACCGCCGTTTACCGGATTTGGTGTGTTGGCTACATCGATGAGGGCTTCCAGTATGGAAAGAGCTTGGGCGATGACCCGTGGTGGGTCGTGGTAACGGCGACGAGCTACGTCGGTGGGCGCTGGTTCAACCTCAAGGCGCCTGTAGCAATCATGCTTGGTGCAATCATGGGGCTGATCAGGTATGGTGTTGTGTCTGCTTGAGCGATACTCTCTTGTCATTGCAATCCATCAGCCTTGAGCCTGCAACAGCGGGCAACAGAACCGGGGAACATCGTGATGATCGGAGGGCGACACGGAGCTCTAAAAATGGATTGAGAAGGATGTAGCAAACGCTTTTTTTTGGCTGGAGATAATGTCAGAAACTCTTCACCATCACCACTTCCTTCTTGACCCATCGGGCGCTCGTGCCCTGCTTTCATTCTATTTGCCATCATATCCCATTGCTGTTGTCCTGTTTAAAACTGTGCATAGAATGGAAGCCAAACCTTCATTCGAAACCTAACGCATCGGCATCAACCGTACTCCATCACCCAACGTGCCCAACCAAAGTGTTGCTCAATCAGCGAGAACATAGCCCTCAGTCCCCGTATCAGTTCTTTCCATCCGCTGCCGAATCTCTTCCCAGTCGACTCTCTCAAGCGTCCGCACGTTCAAGGGCTGCAACCTCAGGTTCCCTGCAACAATCTTCTTCACCACCTTATATCGCTCAGGATTTTTCTCCTCGAGCTGCTTCAGCTTTTCTGCGAGATCGGGAGGCCCGTGGACCGTCACGAAAACCATCACGCCGCAAGTTGAACAGTGTCGAAGACCGTTCGCCCGCTGATTATACAAGTACTCAAAGGTCTCGTTGTATGCTTCCTCGGGGATGAAAACATAATCCTTCGTGGGATAGATCCCGACGAAACCATCCTGATTTGGGTGAACGCAATGGTCAGTAACTGTTGATGGCCGCGTACAGATAAAGGTGCTTCTTACTCTCACACATGAACTGCAGCTGTCCTCTTTTATTGCCCATGGCCTTTTCAGTTCTTGTCCGGGCTTCTTCAGCTCAAACTGAATTGTCCCGCAGTGGCAGCTACCATTGTACATGACATCTGGACTCAAAGGTAATGGTTCCAAGGGTCCTTCCTCTTCGAGATTGACTGTCTTGACAACCGACCTGGAAAACTGGTTAGTGAATCTTGACGGTTGCTACCGCACCATATGAAGTAGTGTCTTTCATACTCAAGGAAGAAAGTTTTGACACCCTGAATAGCCCGCACGTTGACCAACACTTGCCCCTCCAGAGGTCCATACAAATGCACGCCTACCACTCCTGTGCCACAGTCGCTACAGAACTTCAAGATGTTCAGAGTCAGCAACGCGCACTATACTCGATTCAAATCCACTCTGGGCACCATCGGGCACTCACCTGATCCCATACCAGAGGGGCTTGATACTTAGTCATACCCCCATCATCTCGTGTCCACTTCAATTCGCCCTCGGATGGCGTTAAAGGGCCAGGAAGCCAAATGTACCCCTTCTTGGAACAGAGCGTGCAGGTGCATCTCACAGCTTCGTCCTCGAGCCTTCGGCCATCGGGGAGCGAATACTCGAAGCGATACCGGCCGCAGTGGCAGTTGCCTTTGAGGACTGTACCGGTTGTGTTTGTTATCGTCTCCGTCGGCGATGCAGCGCTCGAGGTCTGCGATACAGAGCTCGGGGTCAGCGATGCAGAGCTCGTGGTCAGCGATGCAGAGCTCGTGGTCAGCGATGCAGAGCTCGTGACCGTCAACGGCGGAGTGAACATGTTGGAAAGATGATAGTGGAAAAATGACGACTACCTTAATGTTGAGTTCGAGTGGAAATGGTTATCATCGAGCGGGGAATGTCTGTTGGTTCCAACATACCGTAGCGGGAAAATACCTCTATGCTAGGGAACAAGCCTTCTTAAGCTTTTGAGCGAGGGGAACGTTTAACTGGTCAATCTAGGTGTGCGCTATAAACGGTCGCTAAAGGTCTTAAGTTTAGCGTACTGCTTCAGTACCTTCGAAAATGCGTGCCTTCTACAAAGTAACGATGATTCTTTCCTAAAGTTCATTTCCCCTCGGAACTCCACTACCCTATATCAAAGGAAAGAACGAAGCACGCTTTTAATCAATTTGGCTAGTGGCTCAATGGTTCTCGCTGTTGCTCTTCTTTTTGCGATTGCCAATTCGATTTCAATTGGTAATAGCTTTTTTTCGCGCGAAAAGTTTCGAGCGGAAGTGTGAATACCCTCATCCGGACTTTAAGGCCAAAAGTCTTAGACTACTAGAAAGATTACCAAAAAGACTACTATAACAACTACTAACCAAAGACACCTATAATGGGTAGCCTTCAGAAGGTCCTTATAGAGGTCTTTGGCTTTTCCCATTTTACACCTAAATCTGACTAATCAGAGGCCTCCCTCAGCCCAACAAGGCTTATAGATTCAATAGGGCTTGTTTTATATATAAGACCTAGATATAGGTATAATAACGCCTGTAACGCTCAACAAGGCCTGTTACGCCCCTTATATTCCCGCTGCGGTACATATACAGCCCCGGAAAAGGCAACATGGAATGCCAAAAAGGGGAGGTGAAACCATCACAAAGGTAGTACCAGCCCTTACTAACAGTCGTTCCTCCCGGGCTTTACCCACCCAGGCCATCTTTGGCGGCGGCCCCCGGTTTCCAAAGGAAGGCATCACTGACATTGTCTAGATATCTCTCGCGATTCTATCCGAAGCACGTGCAGAGAAGGATGACTAAGGATCACGGCGATTGAATCCACGAGACGCTTACCTAAGGACCGGGTAACATGCCGACTCGGAGCCGGTCTTACGAGATACGCCACCCATGGTTACATCGAAAAAAAGCTTGTCTCAAACTGGGTTGTCTTTGTGTCGCTTTACAGCCAACGCAGGTCGCTATCACTTCCTATCAAGGTCTAGGAAATCGCTTCACGAGACTTCTCACCGTTTTCCCCGCTCAAAACGGAGGAGGCTTACTCGAACCGAGTACTGTGACCCCCTGACGCCGCATCGGCACGACGAGGGAACAGAACAACAACGACAACTCATTATCCAGAGCATCATGAGCATCATGAGCATACTTTCATGTTCTGTTGAGACAGCGGATTACCTCACCGAAGTCAACTCTCCTTCCTAACCTGGACAGATGTCGGCCTTGCCTATGCAGAGCAGGAGCCGCGCGGAGTCTCTAGGATCTCGATCGAAATGATGGAAGAGCGGAGATGGCTGATGACAGAGCGACAGTTGCTTTGAAGCATGAGCTCTAGGATGACCACGGAAGGGCGAACCTGAACTTTCTACGAGAAGGTGTAAGGCTCAACTCCGGTTGTTGACCGAGAACAGTACCTACTTGTGTGAGATCACGAACAACAACGAGAGCAAGCGTGTGTATACGATTGATTGAGTGTACTATAGAGAGAAAGAAAGATTAGCGATAAGTCTAGAAGGTTAGAAAGTGGTACGGTCCGTTAGGGCACGGTGGGCACGGTACAGAGCATGTGATTGTAACTGGCTAGGGTGCAGGACCCACCAACAACTTGCTTTGGCAACCTGACATCTCCTCAAGTGAATTGTAGCACTTGTGGTCCGATCAGGTCCAGCCCACTCGTTCTGCATTAGGATTTAAAACCATCCGACTCCCCATCCAGGGCAGAAGCAGAACCATCACCAGATACCCTCTAATCCGATCCTCTCTTTCTAGGCCAGACTCAGATTCCCAAGACCCTTCAGACGTTCCGGCCACAACAACACTTCAACTCTTCCAACAGCAAACTGGCACACTCAACCATCCTCACCATGAAGTTCTCCGCCCCCTTCATCCTCCTCCTCACCAGCGCCACCGCCGCTCCCCTCGCCAACAAGCAAGCCGGCGGCGATAACAGCGCTCAAGGCGTCGTCACCTGGGCCGACGTGACCAAGCGGGATGGAGGTGATAAGAGCGCCCAGGGTGTTGTAACTTGGGCTGACGTCGGAAAGAGAGATGGTGGTGATAAGTCTGCCCTGTCGCCGAATCCCGCAACACCTGCGATCGCATAATGTGCCCGCCCGGTAGGACATGCCGATGCCCGCCCGCTGCACCTTCCTTCCCAAATGTTCAAATGACAAATTCTTCGTCTGTTTCTTCGTGATTCCTTTTGCATCACATTTCGAATCCTTCGCTCGTTCTCCAGGTCGCCATGTCTTCTTGCGCTATCTTCTCTTTCGCCGGGTTGGCCATGTCTGAAACCGAAAATCGTGTAAGACCATTGGCTGGCCGATCCCAAACCGTGAGTAATCGCCCTTGTCAGTCTCGTTAGTGCATGGGCGTCGTCAGCCGCTCTATGGTGCATCTTGAAGGTTGCCGAACTAACATCAACACTTCACAGCGCCTGAACTTCACCGTTTTGCATGCGATGCACCGTTTTGACCGCCCTACATTTGCAGGCAACGGAATCCTCCGGGGAAACCTTCGGCTTCCATGATCGCGACACCGGCTCCGTGAGCTGTACACGACATTCTGACAAAGCGCTTACCGACAAGATGCACTTCGGGGTATCATCGCGATCATCTCCCGCACGTTACTACGATTCCAGCATGCGATTGAGTCCAGGTTGGAAGATGGTGAAGGAGAGGCGGACCGATCGTCTTCTAGGCTCAACCCGTGGTCCTCGACAACTTCGTTTTCTGTCGCTTCATGTCCCTTCTGTCTTCCAGGCCTGGCCTCTTGCCGCCTCTTCAGATTCTTCTTCCGACAATTCAGCATCAAGATTCAGGGAAACACACAAGAGATGCTCTCCAAGTACGTGCCGACTTCATGGCTGCGAGACACCAATGCTCGCATTGCGTACAACACCCTCCAAGCGACAGTCAGACGAGAAGCTCGACACAGAACAGCTGAACACCCCCAAGAGCGAGATAGACATTAGCGGGGCTCTGCGAGAACAACTTCGAAGACTCAGACTGGCAGTCATACTGCTGTCCAGTCTACTTGTGCTGGTTGTTCTCGGTTGGGTTATTCGAGAGTCTACAGGACATCGAGATGTCAAAGTAAAGTCACAATTTACCGGTAAGATCCCATCAAGGCTACCAAGACACGGCAGGTATGAAGATCCAAACGCTAATAATTGAGCGGTTCGCAGATTACGTCTTGAAAGATACGCCAGAAGTCTTCTCCCCAGCCATCAGAGCAACAGAGTGGAAAGAGGTTGTCTTCCACAACAACTTCGAAGACAAGACCCGCTGGAAGGGGCCACCAAACGACGAAGTTGACAAGGCCTGGAGAGATTTGTATATCGACATTGGAGTCATTAAGATTCCCAAAGAGGATCCCGAGAAGCTGCCAAATCAGACTCTCCCCATCCCTGGAGAAGAGGATGGGTACATCGTGGGATTAGAAGTTTACCACCAGCTTCATTGCTTGGTATGTCACTTCTCCTACCGTAGCTCTCCTGCCTTGTTCATTGACTGACCAATTTCTGGCAATCAGGACCTAATCAGGAAGCACTTCTACCCCGACCGCTACGGCGGCGACAGAGACATGACGGAGCAGCAACGCAAGGAGTATTGGATTCATCTTGGTGAGTACTTCCTGCACCAAATCCCTACCATATGAGAACCAAGCTGACGTCGTGAACAAACAGAACACTGCATCGACAACCTCCGCCAGACCATCATGTGCTACTCCGACATTAGCACCATCCCCTGGATGTACATGGAACGGGTGCACGCCAACTTCCCCTCGGCCAAGACGACGCACATTTGCCGCGACTTTGACAAGTTGACAGAGTGGATGTTGCATCCGGATAGACATTTCCCACAGGAGGAGTATCAGCTCAGGTTGAAGGCGTTGCAGGCTGGCGCACTGGCTGAGAGTGGGAAGCATCCTTGATGTTCTGTCTGTTGATGATGATGGGATTGGGTTGGATGATAGCTCGTGAGAGGATGAACATGGATCGGTAGTTCCTAGCAAAGCTCTATGCGTCACCAAGTAYGATGCATTGGACTGCAGTCTACCCATCTTTGACAAATTCCCAATGCATCCGTCCACATATAAAAGCGCTCGAGCAACCAAGAGAAAAGTTGAAGCACACTCATAGCAACATCACTTTTACCCTACCTACTACCAGAACCGCTCACGGCGAACCAGCCTCCACATACCTATAGTGATAACCAAAATGTGCACAAATCATATTCTGCATCGGGTGTGTAGGACGTGCGAGAAGATAGTCTTCATCGCCACTAAAGAGGAGCCATGCGAACTGGTCAAGAACGATTCTACCAAGTTCTGGGGCGATTGCGGAACTTCTGCCAACGAGGTGAATGAGTTTATACTCTTTTGTCGTCCGTGCGAGGAAAGATTTGATACGCCAGTTTAGATAGGGAATGTGGCAGATCTCAGCTTGATCAAGCATGGGCCCTGGAGGTTGAGATTGCAATCAAGGCTTAAGGGAGAGTATCTGGAATAGTCAATAGAGGTAGGCGGCTTAGAGAAAATGGCAGCGAAGATCTTATGAACACTACTTCCCATTGTTAAGATTCAGTTTTAGCGCAGTCATTACCGTAACCATAAAACTACTGGTTTGCTTTCCGAGGAGGCTGGAATCTAGGTAGGTACCAGAGTAGATTAAAGCAAGTTAAACCAATATCTTCATCCCAATCTTCAGCATATATACATGTATTTCTACCTCTATTTGGTTATACTCCCAAGCATCCCCGCCTTTCTCCCATTCAATACCTGATCAAAACACCGCCTTCACAACCCCCTCCCCTTCATACCTCTCCACCATCCACCTCCTCAACGGCTCAATATCCCTACACGTATGCTTCACATCCGAATCCACATAGTTTCTCCCCAGAGAAGGGTAGAACTTGGTCGGTATGGGCGTAGATGTACCTGCCCTGACTGTCTGGCAAGCTCTTCGCGGGTTCTTCGAACCCCTCCCATCTTCCTGCTTTGTTCACCTCTCTGCCCTGTCTTGTTCCTTCCCTTTTAACTGAACGGGAAACCTCCTCCTCCACTTCTACCCTTTTCCCCACGTCGTGCACCTTTCAGTTCCTCACTCATCATGTACCCCAAAACGCGTCCCAATCAATTGGATCTCCCTCCCTCGACCACAAGTCCTCCCTCGAGGCTCCTCCCTCCTTCCACTCTAGCTCCGACGACGACGCCTCCAACGTCAGCCTCCTCGGCTCCCACCGACACTCCTCCTCCACCACCACGTCCTCCCGCCGGCGCACCCTTCTCCTTTCCCTCGTCCTCTCGTTTGCTCTCTTCCTCTCTATCACAACAATATACACCACCCTAACCCTCCACCGCCTCTCCACTTCCTCCCCCCTCGCCACCTCGTACGGCGACTGCGGCGCCTCCGAAACCGTCGAAGAGGCTCGCGCCAAGGGCTGCGTATTCGACGCCATGTCGTGGATCTGGGTACGACCGGAATGCTACGATGCCGAATTGGTCGAAGATTTCTTTGAACATACCAATTACTCATGGCATACGGAGCCGAAGCTGAGGCCGGAGACGAAGGTGCCGATGGAGGTGGTGAGACGGGGGGATCATCCTAAGTTGTTTGTGCAGAAGGAGTATCATAGTGTTCATTGTGCTGTGAGTATTACCCGACCTGTGAACCTGAGAGACGGGGAAAAGGGGGGAAGGGGGAAAGGGAAGAAGAGACAATGCTGACAAGTGGTGAAAACAGTACATGATGAAGAAGATGCATAAAGCCATCTTGGAGCACAGGCCGATCGATAGCTACCTGACGGATTGGCATCATACGAACCATTGCGGGATGGTGATGCTGAACGATATCATGCATGGGGATGTGGAGTGCACGCCCGAGATGGTGTGTCCTACTTGGGTGAGGGTGACGTGGACGGCGTGCAGGCGGTACTGATGGGGGTTGAGATGGTATCGGTGTTGGGATGCTACATCACGGTCAGTGTACAATCCGGTGACGAAGGGAGAACTATGAGGGAATGGGATTTTTGGATCTACATACCAGACGACTGCTCTTTGGATAGCCGAAGAGGGAAAACGGAGTGAGTGCAATGAGCGGAGTTCGCACTCAGAGCAAAGAACGACACAAAAGATTCATCAAAAGAAAAGACCGTTCGTAACTCAATGCCATTCATGCTATATCATGTCCTGTATCCCAGGAATCTGTCTGTCTCATGTGTAGATCTCCGAAAGGGCTCCCTACTACTTTGCAGGTATATCGTGCCCCGGCCTATTCCTTTGTTTTTCCAACCGATCGCCGCCGTCCATATGTACAAGAAAAAAGAATTGTTACATGGAAAAGAAGAGAACAAGAAAGGAAAATCCAATGCTTTACTCGGCATCGAGAGGAGCCTTGGGAGGGGTGTTGTTCACCTGGACACCACCGCGCTTCTTCTCGTCGCTGTCAGGCATGGGAAGAGCCCAGCCGCCCTCGCTCTCGGGAGTGGCGAGCCAGAGACGGAGGAGGTGACGACGGGGGGAAGGAGGGGCGAAGTCTGTTATAACAATTTGAAGTTAGTATCTAAGTCATTCATTTGAAGAAAATAGAAAGAGAAAGACAAGAAGACTCACCCCTATAAGCAGTACGAGCATGCAACAAATGCGCGTTGCTCAAGAACTGGATATCGCCGACCTCAAGAACCATATGCAGCGCCAGCCTCTGGCAAGTCTCCTCCAGAATCTGCATCGCCCTCAACTGCTCCTCGCTGAGCGCAGGAATCAAACCCTTATCCGAGAAGCGAGTCAAGCTCTTGACGTAGTACGGATCCCACTTGCAGTAAAGCCTTCCCTTGCCGCCGTTCTCAATGTACACAATCGGCTGACGAATCCACTCCTCCTGGCCCTCGGAGACCTCGCCCTTGCGGTCAAAGTACCAGATAGGCTTGGTGAGGAGCTCGGCCACATCCGGATGCTCTTGCTGCAAAGTGTTCCAGACGTTATGGACGCTCACAATATCGGACTCGCCCCCTTCCTGCGCGCGGTGCACGCACAAGAGGCCGACGATGTCGCCGTCGTCGGCGTGGAAGAAC
>RANY01000240.1:0-40977 GCA_009805235.1 Neurospora pannonica FGSC 7221
AAGATGTACTCAAGATGTACTCGCCAGCCTTGTTGCCGCCGACGAAGGAGATGGCCTTGATGGCGGGCTCGTCGAGGATGAAGTTGACGGTGCGGTGGGCGCCGTGGACGATGTTGACGACGCCCTCGGGGAATCCGGCCTTCTGGACGAGCTCGGCGAGGATCATGGCCGCGCCAGGGTCGCGCTCGGAAGGCTTGAGGATCAGCGTGTTACCCGTCACGGTGGCGATGGGGATGCACCAGAGCGGAATCATGGCGGGGAAGTTGAAGGGGCAGATGGCGGCCACGACTCCCAAGGGTTCCCGGTAGGTGCGCGTTTCCATGTCCTTGGCCACTTCGAGGAGTTCGCCCTTGAGAAGCTCGGGAGCACCGCAAGCGGCTTCGGCGACTTGCAGACCGCGAAGCACGTCGCCCTTGGCGTCGGCGAAGGTCTTGCCTTGCTCGAGGGTGATGCTGGCGGCGAGACGGTCCCAGTTCTCGCGGATGAGGGCGACGAACTTGAACATGATCGCTTGACGGTGGAGGACGCTGGTGTTCCTCCAGGACTCGAAGGCCTTCTGGGCCGAGTCGACGGCGGCCTTGAGCTCCTCATCGGTGTTCTGGGGCACACGGGTGACGAGGTTGTTGGTGGCGGGATCGTGGAGGTCGATGTATTGGGTGGTAGAGGAGGCGACGAACTTGTTGTCGAGGAACCAAGGAGTGTCCTTGACGTCGGCGATCTTGTCGTGGGTGGTAGGGTAGCTGGTCGCGGTGCTCTCTAGGGCAGCAGCGGCGGGACGGAGGTGGTTGGCGGTGGCATGTATCCTTCGTGCCGCGGTGGCCGAAGCAGTCTTGACGGGGGACGACATCTTGGAGGCGGAGGAGAGCAGAAGTGGTGATGCCCTGCGTGAACTGGTGGAGGCGAGGCGACGACCAGCGGCAGAGGCAGACGCTGAGAGACCCCGAGAAGTGAGGCGCTGCATGATGAGGAAGTC
This sequence comes from Neurospora pannonica FGSC 7221, assembly GCA_009805235.1. Classification (NCBI taxonomy): domain Eukaryota; kingdom Fungi; phylum Ascomycota; class Sordariomycetes; order Sordariales; family Sordariaceae; genus Neurospora; species Neurospora pannonica. The sequence goes on from RANY01000240.1 coordinate 974, forward strand.
CTGGACAGGAACAAGTCAAGGGAGGAAGAAGAGGAAGTGGAAATGTAACCACGGCACGAAGGCAGTCTCTTTTCAGACCCGGAGAGTGTAGTCTCAGGCTGTTTGTTGGTGTTGGTATTACCTTGACCTAATTCCTATTACCCGTGGTGTCTGCTGACTGGTTGAATCAACGACAGCAAAGAGATAGGAGGTCTCCGTGCAGAGACATCCCCCGGGAATGGCCCTTTTATCAGGACGGGCCCGATACCGCTTTCCCATTTGAAACCACCGTTAGCCCGAGGCGACTTTGTTCCCGGCTTGACCATCTCGGTTTATCGTGTCCAGTGGTGTCGCTCTGTTACGTACAAGGCAGGGACAATGATACAAACTGCCACTGTCGTCCTAGCGCAAACATGCCGTCGTGCGGGGGAGTGCGGAGAGATGGAGATGCTTCTTGCCTTGCAGTGAATAAGCCGCCGCCTGCCGACCAACCAATGACCTCCCTCGACCCTCTCCCTGTCCTGGCGACGGCGATCAGTTTTCCCCACTGTGTCTTCATAGCGGACCCCCTCATCAGGCACATCCCAGCCAAAGTCAGCCCAGCGGAAGACTGGAAGGAAATGGACACCCGGTAGCCAGATCAAAGCTCCGAGCTAGACACTATCACGGAGTCCACCGTCACTATCAGTCGAGATAACGCCATCACGCCAACACTTCACAATGCTTAACTGGTTCAGATAGTGCAAAAAAGTATCTTGATAAGCCTAGATAGAATACAGTGTGCGCCCCCTGATACTCCGAGATATCGATCCGAGCACTTCGAAAACTGAACCCCAAACCACAGAAAACCCTTTGGCCAACTGTACCCAGGCCGGTATCGCTCAGAGCTTAATGAATATTTCATGTCACGTCAAAACACCCAACTAGATTAGGTGATCCTGTAGTTTGTTTCTCTCCCTCTTCCAACTATCTCAGACTCCTTTTATTACCCGTTAATAGATAGTCCCACCCTCCAACTTCCTCACTCCACAGTCTGCCTGCTTACGACTGGCTGCGGGTGTTGCGCTTGGTAGCCTCCTTGGCCTTCTCGGTGCCAGTGGCAACAGCCTCGGCAGCCTTGTCCTTGACGTCCTTGGCTTTCTCCTTGACATCCTTAGCGGCCTTCTTGACAGCAGGGGCAGGAGAGCTGCCGCCAGAGACAAGGGAAGCAAGGATGGCAATGAAGGTAACGAGGAGGGCGGCAGCGCCACCAGCAACCTCAGGGACGAACTTGATAGCCTCGACGGGGTCCTTCTTGGCGATGGTCACGAAGAGGTCAACCTTCTCCTTGATGTAGGTAACGGGGTCCTCGGTGAACTTGAGGTCGTTGGGGGAAGAAGGCTTGTTCTCCTCAACCTTGGGCTTCTCAGCCTCCTCGAGCTTCTCCTCGACGGGGTGCTTCTTGAAGAAAGTCTCGTCAGCGAGAGCCTTGGCATCCTCAACGGAGTGGCCAATGTAGATGTTGTCGAAGAGAATGTTGTTCTGCATGGTCCAGATCTCGAAGCCAATAGCGCCCATGGGCTCGAAGTTGGCGGGGGTCTTGTCCTCATAGTAGTCGGGGTTGGTGATCTTGCGAGGAGCCCAGGGTCCCTTGTAGTCGGGGTTGTCAATGAGAGGAGCGTTCCAGATGCCCTTGTACTCGGGGTTCTTCTTCATGGGCTTAGTCCAGGGGCCGCAACCAGAAACCTCGAAGCACTTGGGGTTGGGAACGGTAGGGGCGATCCAGTCACCATCCTCCTCGTCATCCCAGTCCTCAGGCTTCTGGGCCTCAGGGTCGGGGATAGTCTGGGGCTCATCAACGAGCCAGTCCTCGGGCATGCTAGCCTCCTCATCGACAATCTCGTACGGGGCATCCTCATCCCAGTCATCGGGCTTCTTGGCATCGGGGTCGGGGATACGGGCCTGGTCAACCCAGTCCTCGGGCTTGGTGTCGTTGGGGTCGTCAATCTCCTTCTCGGGGTTGACGGAGGGAATGAAGTCCTCGAGGAGGCTGCCCTCCTTAACGGTCTCACCATCCTGCTGGATGAGGTAGGTGTTGTTGGGGTGAACGATGAGCGTGTAGAGCTCAGTGGTCTTGACGATCTTGGCCGTCGGGGGAGAGCTGAGGTGCTTCTCCTCATACTCGCCGGTCTTGGGGTTCTTGTGGTTGAAGATGAAGTGCACCTTGTTGGTGTGTCCGCACTTGTCGGGACCGAACATGATGACGTAGGGAGTGGTGTTGGAGAACTCGTCCTGGTGGAGAGCCTTGTTCTCACGGAGGAGCTTCAGGTAAGCACCACCGCACTCGAGGCCGTCTGCACGGTGTCTGTTAGCAATTGCGTCCTATGAAAACCGGGTAGCAGGGGATGACTTACTCTGAAGCTTGACCTCATACTGGACAACGAGATCCTTGCCCTTGGGGTCGATCTTCTTGGGGAACTTGGCCGAGATGGCGTGATGAGCGGCCGCGTTCTTGACAACGAGACCCTTGTCGCCCTCCATGCCCTTGTAGACGACGGGCTCCTCGACGGACCACTCGCCGACGTAAGCCCACTCCTCCTCGGTATCGGGGCCGGTCTCCTTCTTGGCGTGGGAAGGCTTCCAGCGCGAGTCCCAGTCATCGGTGAACTGCTCGAGGAAGGGAGCCTTGAGCTTGGTGGGCTGTATGAATGCATTGGTTAGCTGCTATCCGTGCTGTTGATGGAGATGGACTGCATTGACGACTACTTACAGTAAAGGTAGGGACCTCGACGGGGGAAACCGAGGTGGCGGCCTCGGCGACGGTGCTGGAGCTTTCGTCCTTGAGCACCTTCTGGGAATCGTCGGCACTGACACCTCCGGCAAGGAGGGCCGCGCTGGCGGCAGCGGCAGCTACGTTGAACCTCATGATGAAGGCGAACTTGCTGTTATCTCAAGCTGATTTCGCAGTCGCGTATGTGGTAGAGGTGTAGATGGAGGGGTTGTTGCTGGTGGCTGAAAGAAGACGTCGAAGTCGAGGTCGAGTTCGAGACAGACAGAGACAAGAACCTTGTTGGGCAATGGATATTCACTCCCACGGCACAAGGAGAGGAAAGAGGAGAAAAATGCAGGCGGCGATGGGGGAAAAGGTGCGGTGGTGAATTAAAAGTTTCGGCGATGGTTCAACCTCTTCACAAGTGACAACGTGTCTTTAATGGGCCGCCCTGCCCGCCTGAGACGTGAGATGGCAGCTGCTGGGGGGAGCTTTGGCGCGGCAGCGGGCGGGACCTGCGGAGACCAGCATTATTGCGGGGGCAGGTTTGGGGCACAGGCCTGGAGGCTATGGCAAACTGGCCTCTCAGCGTCGTGACAGAGTCCAGTCGGCCGGGACTTGTGGAAATGCTTCGAAACTTCCATGGACGGGATTGGACAGAGGACAGGGGTCTCTTTTCTCATTGGACAACCTTGGACTTGTAACAATTGTTCTACTTGAGCCCATTGTCATCCCTTTTGCTACATAGGAGCCAACGTGCATGTGGCACAAACGGTGGGTTTTTATCTCAGCTCCCTTGAGACTATTGTTGTTTCTCAAAGATGTCCATCTCCAACTCCAACTTCGGAATGTCCTCACCCCGGCATCGAAACATGCGGCGATGGATGGCTTCCATGCTGATTACTGATTGGCTCTCTTTCCCGTAGCGTCCTGTTGGTCAATTGCGTTGGAGCCATTCCTTTTAGCGCGTGTATATTATGTGGGGCCATCAGTTTCGACCACGAGCATCGCCATGCAGAGTGAACACTTCAAGGGTCCTGTCTTGTCTCTGAAGAGAATGTTTGTCTCTAGGAGGAGACAATCAGGTTCGTCTTGTGTGAACAGGATGATGTTTGTGCGGTGAAAGATACACTTCAAGGTTGGCTTCGTCTCTTGGTTGTTTACCCATTCACCTCCGTGTCTTCCAGAAGGCGAAGTGTAATTGTTCCGAGATCTCGATCTTCGTCTGATGCATCCGGGCCAAATAACCATTTTGGTTACGGAGCTTACCAGCTTCCGAGTATGGAAAAGTGAACACCTTCTGCATATAGAAGTCTGGCTTGACAATTGAAGACATCTTCAACCACGGATTGGAGCCATGATGGTCGATGGCCCCTCCAGATTGGGTAGGTCAACTCTCTTCAAGATCCACAGATGTAAAGCCTGCGGATAGTGCCTCGAAGTGCAGCAAAGAGCCGGCTGAAGCACCCAGACCACAAGAACAGCTCTTCACCTTCGAGTTCGCCGCTCAACCAAAACTTTGAATACCGTGGCTCTTTCTCTTTCAATATCGTATTTAGCCTCATCTCGCTTTCTCAATCTCGAGACTGCATCCTCATAAACATTTAAACGGACCAGCCGTCCGCACGGCAGAAGCTCCCGACATAGCGCCATTCTTCCCGGATCCTGGTCCGTGACTGGGGCGGCGGGACCACATTTTTTCATTTCTTGGCGTCAAACTTGCTTCCGCGCACGTCAACGGGGCACGCAACGGCCGCCGCTATCGAAAATCGACCCCTCCGTGCCCGAAGTCCCGCTCCGCCCGCTGTGAGCGCCGTCGCGATTTCCTTTGAACTCCGCGACCCTTCCCCGCCGTCCGTCCGGTAAAACCCACGACATTCCCCCGAGTTCTCGCGCCCCCCCAAGCCCGTCGCCAAAATGTGTCCTCCCACCACCTCCACCTCCACCGAAAACAACAACGACCACCTAGTCCAGTCCCCCGACCCCAACCACCCGGCAAACCTAATCCCCGCGCTCTGCGCCAAGTTCTGGACCCTAGGCTGGGTGACCGGCACAGGCGGCGGCGCCTCGATCCGGTCCGATGACCTCGTCTACCTCGCTCCCTCGGGCGTACAAAAAGAGCTGATGAAGCCCGAGGACATCTACGTTTTGTCTCTCGCCGCCCAGCAAGCGGCTTCATCGCTCGACAAGCGCCAGCAACGCGTCTACCTCCGCTCGCCAGCCAACTTCAAACCCTCGCAATGCACGCCCCTCTTTCTAGCGGCGTTCACCAAGCGGAATGCGGGTTGTTGTATTCATACACACTCGCACTGGGCGGTGCTGGTGACGCTTATTTTGGAGACGCAAGGGGAGGGGAGGGATAAGGAGTTTTTGATCAACAATATTGAGCAGATCAAGGGTTTCGGCAAGGGGTTTGGCAAGAGTGGGAATCTGGGATATCATGATACGCTGAGGATTCCGGTGATTGAGAATACGGCGCATGAGGAGGACTTGACGGAGTTTTTGGAGGAGGCGATGGAGAAGTATCCGGATACGTATGCGGTGTTGGTGAGGAGGCATGGGGTTTATGTGTGGGGGGAGAATGTGCACAAGGCGAAGACTATGTGCGAGAGGTATGTCTTTTTTTTCGTATTTGTGATGGTGTTGTCTGACCAAAGGCTAACGGATGTGTGTGTGTGCGTACAGCTTGGACTACCTCTTCCAACTCGCCGTCGAGATGAAGCAGCTTGGTCTTCCTTGGGTTACCGATATCGAGCCTACGATTCCTACGAGGAAGTAAACAATACAGTGATACCAGAAACAAAGACAAAAACACTCGATCAAACCGTTCAGTTCAGATGTGTTCGCGAAGTGATTCCAATCGCTGATCATTACTACCGCTCGTTACTACCTGCAACTTTTCAGTTTCCAAAAGGTATCAAACACAGACCCAACCGCCGCGAAAATCCCATTAAGTCCGTCATCCAAAGCCATCCAAATCATTACCCATACCCATAACCCATAACCCATCCGCTCATACCATCCTATCCATCACGTCATACAAAAACATCCCAACCACCCGCCCATCTTCCCATCACCCCCAACTCAAAGCACAACCGCCAACCCCAACAAAAACCCTCCCAACCCACCAACAGCGGCAACCCTCCCAGCAGCACCCTTACTACTCGTGCTCTCAACCGTCGCCGTGCTCGTCGCCTTGCTGCCATCCCCATCACCACTCTCACTAGGCTCAGCACTAGGCGTGCTAGTGCTAGTAACCGTCGTTGTGAAACTTCCACTGACAACCGTGCTCACCACCACAACGTTTGTGCGAGTGACGCCGGTGGTGGTCGTAGCAGCAGAGTTGGAGTTGTTAGGGTTGGCAGGAGCTACGCCGGTGGGGTTGGAGGGAGTTCCCGCTCCGCCCGTGGTGGCACTGAAGTAGTGCTGGTCGATGCAGTTTTGTACGCAGTCCGAGTATTTGGCGTTGTCGGATTCGGTGCCGGTGCCCTTTGGGCAGGCGGTTACGCAGGCGTTTGTGTCGTTGACCTGTTTGTTTGCCTCTCTGTCAGTTTGTGTTGGTGGGAGGTAGGTGGGGGGTAGGAGATGGATGGGTGGTGGAAAGGAGGAATGAAGTGGTGAAAGAGGGTGAGAAGTGAAGAGATAACAGAGGAAGAGGTGAAGAGAAGGTGAATAGGTAGGTAAACATACATCCTGGTCAGAAGGGTTAGGAACAGCAATGCACTTGCTCGTGCAAGAAACATCGCCATCCTGGCAGGCCTCTAAGCACTTGATGATCGCGGCCTGCTCGGAGTTCTGAGGGGCCGAGGCAGAGGTGGTGCCGGACTGGGCGTTCGCGGAGAGGGCGAAGAGGCCGGTGAGGATGAGAGGTGTGAAGCGCATTTTCGGTTGTTTGTTTCGGTTGGTATTAGATATTAAGTAAAGGTATTCCGATATCTATGTCGTGTATGTAAACAGCAATCTCAACAAGCGAGTGTGAGAGCGAGTGTCGGTACGAGGTACGAGGATTCTGGATGAGGCGAGAAGTTCTGAGGAGGAGAGAGGAAAAGGGAAGCAGAGGAAGGGGAGGTAGAGGTTGTGTTATGTTAAATACTCTTGCACTGGCCAAGGGAAGGGAAAAGAAGAGAGGCTCATACGACATGGACGGACAACGGACAGACACATGCAAGCCACCACTTTCCTCCTTCTTCTCCCTCTTCTCCATCACGCCGTAGCAACCAGAGCCTACGGTGACCTACCGTCAAGAGAAACCAGTTAGACATCCCTGCCTGCGCCTCAAGCACTCGATTCGGTTGTCTTCCGTAGCATCCTCATAGCATAGTACCTGTGCTAGGGATACCGGGATAGAACATGGGGGAAAGCAGGTCACGATGCCTGACTGTCGTTGCAAAGTGTTTGGCTGTGATTTCCACTGCTTTCTGTCTAGTCTTGGACCGGTCTTGGACATCGCGTATCTTCCCCCACAAATGTCCACAGACACGAAGGCAGGGACAGGGGTGCCTGGTCTGAGCGGCAGCAGCCCTTTGGATGGTGGAGATGGACAGACACCACCAGAAAAGTGATCCACGATGCAGGGCAGAACGATGCGCCTCGAAAGTGGATGAGTTAAACGTCTGGCACTGGAGGCTCGTGGATATTATTTCTCCACTGATCAAGTGATATGTGAGCTGCTGTGTTGCTGTGTTGCTGTGTTGCGTTGTTGAAGGCTCTCTGCTGTGCTGGACGGAATGTCGTGTTGTGTTGTTGCTGACTGACAACCTGGAAGTCGGCATTCGACTCCCGAGACGAGTCCTCAGCCCGGTCAAGCGTTGTGTGACCCCGCGAAATGGACAGACAGAGAGATTGTTTTTGGTTGTCCTCCCTTCCTACGATGATCCCTTTGTCGTCCATCACGGGCACAGATGTTTTTGCGTTTACTCAATTATACCATCTCCAATTATCGCGGGCAAGCCCAGGATCACAGGGATAGAATCTTGGTCAGAAGTTCATGCACACTTCACTTTCCCGTGGTTCCCCTGGCTTGGTGGTGTTCAGGTGTTGTGAAATTAAAATTACTTACTTGCTGCCACCCACCATTATCCTTTGTCCAGATTGCGGGTGGTGGTGGTGGGTGGTGTCTTCCCGTCGCAGACTCGCAGACCTGACACCAGCGGCCGAGACGAGGAAGAGGGAAGGGAAGGAAAACGACGGGAAAAAAAGTGGGTGTTGTGCTATTTTGCCCGATTCGGTATCCCATTCGAGGCAGTGACCAATCAGAGTCGGGATAGAGTTTCGGATTTTTAGTGTAATTCGTGTTTGACGCTGGGGGGCCACCTCAAGCGCCCTCGGGCACAGCTCTTCGTCTCTTTTCTATTGTTGTCTTTACAGACAGGAGGTCAGAGAATGATTTCGAAACCGAGACTCACGATATTGACCTGTCTTGAAGTTCAGTTCATCCGTTGTGCAAGACCAAACAGACGATGCAAAACTTAAGGCAGTCTTGACAGACCGGGAATGTCCAAACGGACGATGCACTGACGCAGACGCGCAACGAACAACTCCTGCACGCTTGCAAATCCGTCCAAGCCACCCGAATCGAACCGCTTGGACGAACGACTTGCCAAGCGCAACCCATCAATGGTGACACAGGAAGGGAACTGGCTGGCGACAACAAAAAGCCTCTCCTCCTCCTCCTCCTCCTCCCTAGCACCAACAATGGGCGGTTGGGTGATCAGCACTTGCTTGGAGCTTGCAAACGCGGAGAAACGCAGCCATCAGATGGTGAAATGCTTCTCGGCCTTGGCTTGCTTGGCTGGTCGGAGATGAAATGGCTCGAGCCTCGAGGGCCTCCAACATCCACAAAGAGAGGTCCGCTTTTCGAGAAGAAGGGAGGCTCGAAGGCAAGCGTTTGTGACGAAATGAGACGAACATTGTCCGTGAACTTTTGTCGACCCGTGCGCTGCGCTGCGTTGCGCAAGGCAAAATCTTCGAGGTTGTGCTTGAAGCTTATTCTTTGTGCCACACTTGTGTGTACTCCAGAGAAAATAGCCATGAAACGAGCCTCGAGCGACTTCTCCGAGCCCGAGTCTTGTGCCCTGTGGTCTGTAGTGCCGTGCCGTGCCGTGCCGGAAATAAGGCCGTCTAGCCGACTTATACGAGGCACGCCAGGACTTCCCAGCCAACGATATGTACAACCGTTCGTCCGATGACCATTCCGTCTACTGAGGCTTTGAACTTGGAAAAAATGCACAGTCTCGATGCGTTCAATACGAGCTCACGGTCTGTACAGTAGTCTGGACTCTGGGGCTCTGTCCAAGGAAGCTTGTTACCAGATCAACAGTGACAGGTTAATCGGATTCTCCACTCGGATTTGCTTGACTTGGATTGTTGTTTTTAGAAGCACCGAATATGTGGGTGGGACATGAGTGAAAATGTTGAAGGAGGCTGCCACAGCATGTAGTTTGAGCGTTTGAGGGCTGACGCACCAACAAAACACAGAACTGATGGGAGTAATAAGACATTCAAGACGAAGAGGAAGAAGATGACGAACATCGGATGGAAGAGTTAGGGGTTCTTATATGCGATAACAGAAACCAGATGGGATGAAAGACCAGGTAACAACACAAAATCTGGAGGTCGCCGGCACGTGCAATTACAGAGGCCAAAGAATTGGGAGGGAAGAAGACCAGTCAAAAGGCTGGGAGGGCCTGCATCCGGATTATATACACGTTCTCTCGTGGCCGACCCAACTCCCAATCGGTCAGCAAGCTTGTTCCTGGCGATGGCTTCCTTCCTCTTGGTGATGATGGCCTCCATCTCATGATGGGGAGCGCCTTCCTTACCTGGTGGCCACTTCCCTGCATCTCGATCAGGTGGGTGTCGGGCATACATCACTCGATCCCGAGAATACAAGTCATATTCTCCCAAAAGTGCGCATCAATTCAATTCGTGAATAGCTTCATCTTCGCACCTCATACCTATTCCATGCCTTTGTTCAGGTCCTTCGTCAACCCTAACCCTCACACCTCCGCGCACCCCAATCCTCACCACCACGACGACCAACACCTCAGTTTCACCCTATGTGCCTATGTATCACCACGGCACTTCCCCCTCCTTATCCCTAAAAGTCCCCGTCTCTCCCCCCTCCTCCTGCACAACCCTCACCACAGTCTCCGCCGCCTCCCACGGCTCTTGCTTCCCCCTAAAATTATTCAACCCCGTCTTCGTATACCCCGGACAAACCACATTGACCTTCCACTTCTCACTCCCTCCCTTCTCCCCTCCCTCTGAGCCATTCCCCAATCTCCACGCCAAGTGCTTCGCATACATATTCAACGCCGCCTTACTAACACTATACTCGGTATATTTGCTCGTGACGTTATCCAAGTCGAGGTTACGGCTGTTGGCTTCGTTGAAGGTGTAGGGTATGGAACCTAGTCCTGAGCTGACGAAGATTATCTTTCTTTCTGGTTTTGGGGATGCGGATAGGAAGGGGAGGAGTGCGTCGGTTAGGAGAGCGGGACCGATGAGGTTCGTGTCGAGGATTGAGTGCCAATTCTCTCTTGCTCTCTCTGGCGCATGTGGGTCTGTGACGTGCGTGGAGAGGGAAGAAGAGGAGATGGCGGCGTTGTGGACTAGAATGTCTAGGTGCCCGTGTTTGGCGGAGATGTGGGACGCGGCGGAGGAGATGGAGGTGTCGGAGGTTAGGTCGAGAATCAAAAATTCGAAGGTGGTAGAGGCGTGGAGGTTGGGGAGGGAGCGCAGGGTGCTGATGGCGGACTCGACGGAGGAGAGGTGGCGGCCGGAGAGGATGATGTGGTAGGCTTTGTCGGGGGAAGTGCTGAGGAGCTTGGCGATTTCGAAGCCGATGCCGCGGTTGGCGCCGGTGATGAGGACGATGGTTTTGGAGTCGGGGGTGGTGGTGGCCATGATAGGCGGTTTTCGTGATGTGCCGGCTGGGAAATGTTCAATTGTTGACAAGGAGGTGAAGAGGTCGATGTTAGAGATGTGTCTTTCGGCGTTGCTGACTTTGTCGTCGTCTCTGGTTCCGTTCGTCTGAACATCGTGAGGTCTTTATACCAAGCCACACGTCATGGCGACGTAACCGCGGCCGTCTCGTGAACCATTTCAGAGCTGGCAACCGGGTCTTAAGATTCGTCCCGCGGACACCGATGGGACGGCTGTATGGTAATCGCCGAAGGTTGACGGGGTTAAGTACCAGGCATTTCGCCATACCTCCCGTCGTCGATCGGTTGTTGTGGTGGTGTTGAGCACCTTCCTGGAGATAAGCGCTCCATAAGCGTAATCTCCGTGATCGACCAAGGTCGACGACAAAGTAAGCCCGACAGCCCTCAATGTTTGTAGACAGGTTATTCAACCATGGCGGTCGCCTCAAACCAACTCAGCATCTCCCCTTTCTACCAGTCCCTTCGCATCTGACCACCTCAAAATAACGATATCCCCCTCTTTGCCAGTCAGTACGCCATCGACATCAACTCCGTGACACTCAATCTCCGCGTCCTTTAGCAGACGAATGAACACGGCCGAGTCGAGGTCAGGACTGTCAATCATGCTGATATTCCCTGCCGTGTCGTTCAAGTTCTGCATCGCTGGCGGGAACGTCCCCAGGAAGGAGTTGAGGTAGTGGTTGTGCAACAAAAGCTGGTGTCTTCTCGCGTAAGCCTCTTCGATTTGCGACATGCGTGTTCGGAGGTTATCGTTGGAGATGTAGTGGAGGAGGTGTTTATCGATCTACTCGTTCCCAGACCAGCCCGTCAGCATCTTGATTTACCAAATCCAATCTGTAGGTAGGAAGAGAGTAGGAATAGTGAACCAACCTTCGCAATCCTCGTCCTCAAAAACGACCTAACCAGATACTTATACCTCTCCAACTCGGTCTGAATCACAATCAGCGCAAAATTGGTCTTGGGGTCCATGTCGCCCGTCATCTCCTCCACTTTCTCTATTTGCCGCTTGATCTTGTCGTTGATTCGCTCGAACAGGCCGTTCGAGGGCCAGGGAAGCAGTTCGGGCGTAGAGCGCTCGGCGACCCAGGCGCGTGTCAGGTCTTGCAGGTCGCGCGTTTCTTGCGGGATCTGGTGCGAGACGGGGTCGACTTCGCGAAGGATGTCGTCGATGTCCATTATGGCTGGGTGATTGGGGAGGAATTGGGGTTGATTGGGTTGTGACGTGGGCGCAATGGGATGTTGAAGAGGGAGAAGGGAGGGAGGGGGAGGAGAGAAAGTTGTCGCATTTTTCGTGACGGGGATTTTGATCTCAACTTCACAAGTTCAGGCCTCGAACGCGGGGCAGATCCCACCCCGGATTTTTAGGGGCTCGGCGGGCTGCTACGGCGATCCAGTGGAGCGGTTCATCCCGCTTTTAGTGACGTCGATGCCCGCTGCGTCCCCTAACCTTAACAGTGCAGGGGTCTCATAGGGGTGCCCCTGAATTGATGTACATCGTGTGGGAATATGGTCCGAGTTTGATCGTTCAGATTGTAGATTATTACATGTTGTGGTATCATTGAATTAGCAAACTATAGCAGTCTCGATTGCAAGTTTTCCCCTTCACTTTCCTCCATTCCGCTCCTAGTCAAATCACGTCCATAATTGCTGTCATCAGAGTGTGTTGGCGCCGGAGTCATTCTGTTCGTTAAGACTGAGAATTTTCTGACCCCATTCAGAATCTGAGGCTCTTCGGGAGAACATCAACTTGTACATGAGAGCCGGGTTGGGAGGTGAATCGCCCGGCGACATCTCACCAGCGCTAGTTGATGTTGGAGTAAGCACCGTTGTGCCATCGGATGATGACTCCTCCCTTGTGTCGACCCCCAACGCCGAGTCCGATGTTGGGGTCTCGGCATCATCGATGTTCCTTTGAAGGATGTCCTCAGTACTGTGTACTGTCTTCTGGTCCGCGCGTCCTGTATTCTCGATCTTCTGCCTGTTTTTCCTCCTTTTGGCCATGGACGATCCTTCAAGTTTGTCAAGGTCGGGGATAGGCTTGAAAGAACACAGCGGAAGCGAGTCTAAACCTATCACTACCTCTGTAAACTTTCTTCCCTTGGGTCTTCCTGCTCTCGGACTATCGTCCGCGTTGTCGTCGGCTTCGTCTCGTTTTCGATCTGGCTGTTTGCCTTTATTATAGCGTGTCTCCTCATCCTTAACTGATTCGCCTTTGATAACCTCATTTCCATCATCTGTCCGGCACTCTTTCGAGATAACGTTGTCCTCTTCCTCCTTGTTCCTTTCATGTAGACATTTTCCCTCCGTAGCCGCAACTTTTTCGTCCAATTTGTCTGTATTCTCCACTTGGCCCTCTTGGTTTCCTGATCTTTCATCCGTTATTCTCGTATCGTCCACGTCCCTGGGCTGCTTGGTCTTCACACGTCTCGTCGTCCCAGTCGGCAATCCTGTCCCTTTTCCACTCGCCATTCGCTCACAGTCCCCTAACCGTCGCCTCAGGAACCATTCAACCGAGTAGCGGCCATGGCCACTCTTGGCGAATCTCTCCAATGCCTTTCGTAGTAGTGAATCCCACTTAGAGGCTTCTTTTGAGTCTTCTTCGCCCTGTGTTTTGTTGTCTGACGGTAGTGTTGCGAGAGGCTGTGGTGCGCTGGACGACGAGCGTGACGAAATGCCTGTTCTCAAGAGCGAAAAGTCTTCCCTGGAGCGATATATCGTGCAGGCGCGGTTGTGAGGATAGTATAGGGTGATCTCGTAGAGAGGGGACTCGTATTCTGGGTTTCTTGATTTTGACCTGCGCTTAGATTTCCGTTTCTGTCTGTCTTTGTCCTGAGCCTGTGAATCGGAGTCGGGCCTGGGTTTGTGCTGAGCTCGAACTCGAGTGGCTATTGGCAACGTTCGGGTCCCATTGTAACAGTTGTGATTCTTTTTGGTGTGTAGTTGAGGCTTGAATCTTGTCTCAGACTGAGATTCCGATGTCTTGGAGGTGCCCTCCAGGTCGGGTGAGAACATCAGTGGGACCAGCATGTTGCTTCTCGCGTAGTCTGTGATTGTTGGTGATGGGAGGTGAGGGATATCTCAGGATAGATATTTGAGGTGATCGAACCGGGGATTAAGATTAAAACAGGCGGTTGATTCTAAGAATAAGCTCGCTTGATGGAAGCGAAAAGAGTTGAGAAGGAAAAGAAAAGAAACCACACCGCAGCCGCGATGATATAACCCACGCTGACGCGGAATATGGATATCACATGTGTCTCACTGTATGCAAAACTAGTGATCAACTAGTTTCGGGACTTGGAAACCAGATCCATCCCGTCATGTGTACTGGAACGGGATCTCATTCCAACCGGGAGTGGTTACCGGACGTGTTGCTGGCAACACAGGCGGTATCAAGAGCAAACCGTAAGGTCGCACAACAGACGGTTCAGGTGGCTCAACAAAGAGCGTGCCTCGCAAGGCTGATTGGACTGGCGAACCAGAAGCCGACAACGGGGACGGTTTGGCACGGTAGAGCTGACATTCTCACCTGAAACGAACTATTTGGCTAGACCGGCGGTGACTATGCACCATGAGGATCACTGTGATTTGTAGAGTCAAAGGCCGAGGATACCGCCCTTTTTCTGCTATCCAGTAGATTGAGCTTTCGTAAACATGGCAGTTTTGGTTCCAGGTCGGTATACCTAACAGGCCAGTCGGTGGTGGTGGGAGATGATGTTGTCAAGTGGAAAAGTGTCGAGTTGTCAACAGCCGAGCTTTAGTTATTACGGCTCGGGGTTGATAGTCCAAGGGGACATTGCCATGCATGGTTGACGCGGACTCATTTCGGTAAAAGGGTCCGTGAGATATACCGAGGGTTATGGATGTGTATATAAACTGTCGTGAATCACAAGGTGGTGTCGAGATGTTCTCGATTTGTGCTCAGCTTGTGATGTTGAAGTTGAAACAAAAAAGAGAAAATGACGGAGGGCGTCCAAGTCGCAGTGGACCACACCGACACAATCGGGTATAGCGTGTTTCTGCTCCAAACCCTAACCCCTGCCCTTCTGAAACGCAACGGCGTATTTCCAGTTTAATGCGACTTGACCACATGGGGCCGTGCAACCCCGCACCTCTTGGGGTACGTACCGCTATCAATCCGTTGCCCGGCTCCCGTGTGAATGATAACACAAGTACGAGTTTGTTTTGTTTGGCTTTCACAAGATCTGGTGGGTGTGATAACCGACTTCGATATAGCTTGTCCGACCTTCATAGGCGTACTGAAGATCAAAAGAGCAACTGGCTTGACAGATATCAAGTTGCCCTCTGTTGGGACGTTGCTAGGGCGTCCAATCAATAAACCTCTGCGCTAATGCTGCACGAGCATGTCGACTGTGCCTGCGTGATCACCAGCAGATGCGAATTTGGAGATGTGATTTTGATTGGAAAGAGTTGTCAAACCCACGGTCAACAGCGAGACAGCTTGGGTTTCCCAACACCAGTAATATTTACTTAACTTTCACCAATGCATATAGTCTAGAGAATTCTTCTCAGAGATTGCGAATTCAATCTTCCCGTATTGAGTATTTCTATCGTGAAAGAGCAGACGGTGTTGTCTGCGCCTTCTTCGGACCCAAGGGAGCGAAAGTGGAAAGTGGACTGCGATGGTGGTTCCCCATGCATTGTCAGCAATCCCTGCCAACATTGCATTGCCCGGTCGCCGTGCCTGCCCCTTCTATTCCATGCGTCAGTCACTTTACTTTGCACCTGCCCCAACAGCTCCAGCTTTGTTTTCCGTTTTCACTTTCTCCCTTTGATTCATCTCGGAGCTCTTCAACTTCTCGTTGACAGTTTTGAAATTCTCCATTTTCCCCTCTCTCTCGACAAACAGCTTTTGAACAAGGTCTTTGTTTTCTTGGTCAGCTCTTGTTATCCACCCCCGCCTTAAGATACTACAATCACAGCTATCTGTGCACATCGATCGCATCGAATTCAACCATCGTCGCGGCTGTCATCCTTTCTTCAGCAAAAGTCAACATCGCCAACTGCAGCCATGTCATTGCAGGACGCATACAAGAGGTTCCTTGGTTCTCCAAGCGCCGCTGCGCTCTCGGACGACGCCTCCCTACACTACATCACAACCACCACCAGCGTTGCCGGCGCATCCAATATCACCAAGCATCTATCTACCGTCGCTAGCCAGGTGAAGAAGGACAAGGAGACCGTTCTCTATGCCATCGAAGGCCAAGATGCCCTCGCGCTAGAGGTCAACACCTCGCTTGAGTTCCTCATTACTGGAGGCCCCTATCTCCCTGGTCTGGAAGACAACTACGTCGCTGACCGCAAGGTCAACTTTACTATTGTGAGTTGCCAAAGCTTCCCCTCCCAAGTTACCCCTCCCTCCATGAATCCCACCCAAGTGCTAACCCTGCGCTTGACAGTTCCACATCGTAACGTTCAACAGCGACGGCAAGATCACACAAATCCGACAGAGCTGGGACCAAGGCTCGCTTCTTAAGCAAGTCGAGGTTATTGGCAGGTCCGGTCGCAACTGGCCAATTCGCGAGAGCAAGGATCAGATCAGTCTCATCACAAGATGCATCAAGGAAGGCGGTACGCCCGCTACCGACAACCAAAGCTCCACAAGCACCCGTCCCAAGGTTACCAACGCCATGCGCGATCCTCATGCGTCGCTTTCTCTGTTCGCCCCTCGCGAAGAGGTCGCAACCCCACCAGAGCCCGTTGTCTCTCCATATGCTGGAAGCAAGCCTCGCCAACGCACATTCGAGGAGATTCTGGGAGATGAGCCAGTTGAGGACCCCACCTCGCCCGGTACCGACCGGAGCCGCTCAATGACTCCCGGCATCGCCCCCAAGGCTGGCGCCACGAAGCATTTCCAGCCCATCCGTCTCTTCGAGACTGACGAGAATATGCCCGAAATTCCTGATACACCCCAGTCGATCTATTCTGTTCAGCGCAAGGTGAAGCCCGATCCGACAAAGTACAAGCACTTCGACTTTGCCGACGGTTCCGATCCCGCCGACGCACCCCAGCCTGGTGTTCCCTTCGACAAGAAGCCCAAGACGAAGCATGACAGCCAGTGGTCTTTCGACGACTTTGCCTCCCCCGAGAGGCCAGCTCCTACCCGTACCATTGTCAAGAGTTTCCTTAGCAGCGTTGACGACGAAGACCACCAAGGCCCTTCGACTCCGCAAAACAAGGCATCGCGTAAGCTGCGCCGTGATGACGAGACACACTTCAATGTTGGCAACAACGGCCCATCTCCCGAGGTTCAGAGAAACAACCGCGGCGCTGGCACGAACGCAGCCTCCCACTTGTATGACGACGACCTTATGAAGGCTGATGGTAGTGCGCCATCGCCGGTCCAGAGAAACAACCGCGGCGCTGGCACKAACGCAGCCTCCCACTTGTATGACGACGACCTCATGAAGGCTGAYGGCAGTGCGCCATCCCCGGACCAGATAAATAAGCGCGGCGCTGGCTCAAACGCAGGCTCCCACTTGTATGACGACAACCTCATTAAGGCTGATGGTAGTGCGCCATCGCCTGCCCCCCGTGCGCTAAGCAACATCACCAACGCCAAGAACAGGGAGAAGCACTTCGAGCCTCACTTTGAGATTTCTGATGAATCGCCCCAGGCTGAGAAGAACGGTCGTTCCAAGGCCACCGAGAATCGCCAAGCGGCTCAGCGCGGATTGGAAAGCCACTGGTCGATGGAAAACGAATCGCCCGTACAGAGAAAGGAGAATTCCAACACAGGCATCACTATTGCAGGTGATGGTATGGGCAGCAGAAAGGGATTCGAGGCTAGCACCGCTGCCAACAAGGGCATCACCATTGCCGGAGATGGCATGGGTGGCAAGAAGGGAACGCAACGCAACTGGCTCACTTCTGAGGAGGAACCTCAGGATCTGCACCTCCAAAACCGGAATCCCGGCAAGAAGCAGACTTTGAAGTCTGACAACTTCTGGGACTTTTAAGGGTTCTGTGCTTGGAAGGGTTGGAGCTTGACTGGTTAGTATACTGTCGTCATCTTGTTTTCTCGCACTTGATATCACCTTGCTGTTTGTTTAACTTTTCAATTCTCGCGGCGAAGGAGTCAATCAAAGCTGTGACTTCTTTCTTGCCTTCACATTTGGGGAAACAATACGTTTGAGTAGCAGAGTCGTACCGAAGAGGTGTTGTCTTAGTTGGAAGTTCATTAAAAAGGAGGAAGTTGTTCGAGTTGATTGTCTTGTCTGTGGGGAATCTTGGTTTTACAATACCAATACCAGCATGAGAATGATGAATAGTTACGGAAGATACGTACATGACTGTTCTGCTCGAAGGGGGCAGGTACACCCATAAATATACAAAATCATTTCGAGATCCGTTTCTGTCACAATTGGACAACTTGGTCAAACCTACTTTCACGGGGTATTCCTTCAATCGTAAACTGAGATAAGATACCTACCAGGAGACAACGAGGAGAGATATGCCTTTCAGTACAATACAATACTGGTTTGTTTGTTAGTTTGGTTCTTCGGACTGGGGTTGAACAGGGGAGATCTGGAGCTCTTGTTGGCCTTGTAAGAGCGAAACTGGTCTTCGTTTGAAGCATCATGGGACAAATGGCAAGGGTTTAAGACGCCACAGAAGCCTCTTATGCCTCTCTCCGTCTCCTTCAAGACTGGAAGATATCGGTATACGGTGGTTAACTAACCGATAGAAAGCCGAACGTTTTCCTATATCCAGCAAAGTTGCCGTTTTTTTGTACCAGACTAACAAACAAACCAGGGCTAGATTGTACAGTACCAGCTAGAGTTGATCCGTGTCCTTGGACTTTCTTTTTCCCTGGCCTGGCATATTAAATTAGTACCTGGTGTGACAAGAAATGCTGTCAAGAAGTTTCCCCCTTGGGAAAACACCTGAGGTGGGTCCAACGTAAGACTGACGGAGATCAAGTGTAATGGAAGTTTGGATTCAACGCGCGCGTTCATGCATGTCAGATCACATCACATGTTTGTGAAGCTGTCTTTAAAAGTCTGTATCTGATTGATTTGATAATTTTAGCACCACTATGCGGTTATGAATTACGTACGTCCCTTTACCTGGACTACCTAGCCGTAGATGATTGATGGTTAAGGTGTATGTCTATGTGTCGTATATACTTGTTTCTTTTGCATGTCCATGTATAGGTAAATGGCAGAGTACCTTGGAGGAAATGTAAGTTAGAGATAAACTAACCTAACATGAGAGAATGGGAAGAAATACTTACTGTGTGTCAAAGAAAACCGTTGAGCCGATCGGGTGGGTGTCTGTTGAGAAACGAGCAAGTTCTTAGGTACGTAGTACTTTAGAGCTGGGGAAATAAAGGTGAGTAAGACAAATGATTACCTAGTCGCTGGTGGGATGGACACTTTAGTGCGGGTATACGCTTTTGACCAGCATCAAAATACTTGTTTCATTGCGAATTAAGTTTCCCCACCTAAGAAAACGGAAGAGGGTTGTAAGTGTCCAACGCAGATCAAGTTAGATAGGTAGTGTTAAGGTCAGGATAAGAAAAAAAAAAAAAAAGAAAAAAAAAAAAAGTACATGTAGTTCCTATCGTGTGTCCTCCATCTGTTTGGTATCACCTTATAATCCTAAAGTACTTACTTACTCCTACGCCAAAAGAGAAAAGCCAAGGAACAAGACATTAGCGAGAGTGGTTAAGGAAAAGAGGGGGGGGGGGCATTAAGGAAGCCATCGGTAAGAGGCATTGTCCTTTCCAATGAGAATATCCGGAAAGATGTCCCTTACAGTCATTCATTCATTCAGCAGTACCCCTTGCACCTTCCGTACCATCATCATCAAAGATATATCTCATAAACATTATCCCATCAACATCAACATCAACCTCAAAATCCTCAAAATCCTCAAAGAAAACCATCAACTCCCTCCATACTCACACCCAAACCCTAAACACCAGGTTTACTAAAACCATCAGCATTAGGCCAATTCCCCAACCCGGCCGGATCCCCTCCAATCCTCACATACACCCCCACAGCCGGTACCCCTCCATCCAGCACAAAGAACTGATACCACCCCGGCGGCGCAATATGCGCATTCGGCGGCGCGTCCACCGTGCAGCTTGTGCCCTGGCACTGCATGTTTGGCATGAGGGTCCTGGCGCCCATCGAGTTGCCGTGCGTGCTGGAGACGGATCCCAAAAGAGTGACGGTGATGGCGCCGTTCCGGGCGGCAGAGCCGAGGGTGAAGGGGATGGTCTTTTGGTTCCAATGCCAGTCTCTGTTGGACAGGGTGAATGTCGGGCGGGGTTTGCCGTTGAGGAGGTAAGGCGGGATGAACACTTCCACGCGGTACTCTTCGGGGTTTACGTCATCCTGGGGGTCGGAGCCGGAGATCATGACGCGCCCGTCGAGGAGGGTGATGGCTTCGGAGTGGTACATGCGCGCGATGGTGGTGTTTGCCATGACTGTGATGCGGGAGCCGACGGGCTTTGTAGGGTCGTAGAGTAGCGCGTTCTTGTTGGGGTTGTTGGCGAGTCCGAAGCCGGCGAAGCCGTGGTGGGCGCCGTTGGCGATCAGGTAAGTCCCGTCGGGAAGGGGCGCCATGCATGGCATGACGCGGAAGGATGGCATGCGCTCGATGACCCATTTCGGGTTGGCGTCGTCGGGGCGAGTGGACACGCAGTTGTCGAGGGCGTAGCCGGGACCCTCGTTGGAACCGCCGCAGATGAGGACGCCGAGGTTTTCGGTGTAGGGGTAGCGCTGCGGGAGAAGGACGGCGGCGCCTTCGAGGGGATAGGTGCGCCCGGATCGGGGGTCGTTGACGGCGCCGGGGACCATGGGGAGTTCTTTGATGGTGGCGAATGTCTTCTCGTCTAGGATTCTGGCTTCGTTCCAGTATTGGACAAAGATGCCACCGCTTGGTAGGACTGCGACGAAGGGGTAGAGGTTGTTTGGGTTGGTGCGCTCGAGCCAATCCATGTAGAGTGGTTTGGTTCCGGTGTAGGGCAAGACCTCGATGGAAGGGACGGCAGCAGCGTTCGAGCCAGTCTCGCCTCCAATCACAAAGATAGAGCCGTTAGCCATGACCATGGCGCTGGGATACCAACGACCAGCTTGCAAGCTCAACTCATTGACGTTCTCCTCCCAGTCATGGCCAGGCCAGTACAGACGAGTGCCGTAGGTAGAGTCTCCAGACCAACCTCCGACAGTTAGCTGGCGGCCTACCTTGTCGGGCAAGGTCACACCACCGGCACAGAAGACATCAGTCTTGAGATGAAGCTCACGGAAGGCAGCGTTGGAACCAATCTTGGACAAATCAAGCTCATATGCACCGGTTTCGTTGGCAGGACCGGTTCCCCATTTGGAAAGGAAGCTGACCTTGCCTTCGATGGTCTCGGATGTCATCAAGGGGACGGTAACGCCGTTGATGAGTAGCTCATATTTACCCGCCCTGTAATCCTGGGGAAACTCCCACGAGTAAAAGGGCGTTCCTGTCCAGAAGTAGGTTGTGAGGCGGCTACCACCACCGCAAATGGACGATGTCTCACCGGGGCAGACAATATTGCACTCCGATTCAGGGCGTTTGGTGGCACCGGATGTCTCAATGTTGGCCGGATCACCGCAGTAGCACTCTTCTCCATATTCGATGCCAGCAGCCATGTATCCGTATTCGGCACATCGATCGAGACACATCTTGGGCGTCATGACATTTGGGAACAGTGATTGCCAGAAGAATGTGCGTTGGTTGTTGATATTGTCTTCATAGCAGCCATTGTAGGTCCAGTCACCCACCGTCTCTTTCGGAGCTGGAGGGAGGTCCACTTGGGGTTCGCCACGGGCAACAATGGTGACTCTATCACCTGCGCCGCACTTTTGGCTTGCGTCTCCTGGACAGTTGGTGCTGCACTGGCTGTCGTCCATCTTCGCTCCATTATTAAAGAGGGCGTTTCCGCAGAAGCACTGAACACCATATTCGGTTCCCGAGATAGTGTATCCTTGGGAGGCGCAGTAGGTAGCACAGACAACCTGAGAATTAGTCTGGCTGTCTGGTGCCTGGTGGTTGAGGAGACGGCCAGTGGTTCCCTCAGTCCAGCAGCCTTTATAAGCCCAACCAGCGGGAAGACCAGTGGCTTCGGGGATTGAAGACGAGACGGTGGAGCTAGGAGCGACTGTCGTGCTTGGGGGTTCGGTGCCATTTTTTGCATAGACAGATAGTCGGTTTCCAGCGCCGCAATACTCTGTGGGTTTACCAGCGCAGGTCATACTGCAGTCAGAGTCGGGTGCGGCCACAGATCCAGCATTGAAGCTGTTGCCACAGTAGCATTCGCGGGAATATTCTACACCAAAGTAGGTGTAGGCAGCACAAAAGGCACTGCAGGCCTCGAGTGTCATCTCATCCGTCGCGGAGGTAGCAGCGCTCAAAGCGCGGTTGCCAGTAGCCTCGGTCCGGCATCCGTACCAGACGTAATTCCCAACAGACGCCGGCTGAGCGGGGCCTTGGGGTTCGGGAACGGCTGAGGATGTAACGGCAATGACGCCGGTGACGGTAGAAGTTGGCGGGAGATCTCCTTTGATGTAGATATTCAGGCGATTACCACCGCCACAGAACTCGGTGGTGTTGCCATTGCAAAGCATAGTGCATCCGCTGGTGGCAGGGGCACCTCCATTTGAGATAAGATTGCCGCAAACTGTTGAAGTTAGCATGGACTCCTTTCTAAGGGGCTTCGAGGGAACTTGCAGCATTCACCGCCATATTCCACACCAGCGTACTTGTAGCCAGCGGTATCACAAGCGGCTGTGCACTTGTCCACCGCCATGCTTGCGCCTGGGATGGTACCAACAGCGAAGGTAAGGGTTCTACCCGTTGTTCCCTCCGAGTAGCAACCAAGATGGGAAAAGCCATTGACACCAGGGTTCGGCTGAGGTCCGACCGCGGCAGAGCTGTAGAAGATGGATAGTTTCGAGGGGCCTCCGCACGGCTCTGTTGCGTTTCCTTTGCAAGCCATGTTGCATTGTGAATCCTCGAGCTTGAGGGCAGTCGTGGCAATGCTCTCACCACAATAACACTCTTGTGCGTACTGTGTTCCGGCATACTGAAAGCCTCTTGCGGTACAAAAGGAGATACAAGCCTCATTGGTCATGTCCTCATCGTCGGCATAGGCGGCCGCGCCAATGGTTCGGTCGACCTCGGTATAACATCCATCGTATTCCCAAACGCCTGGAAGATTGCTGGGGAGGACGAGTTGGGAAAGTGTAAGTGGTAGCTAGGCGAACAGTTAGCCATTGGTCTTGTCTCGACAAAGCAGACGTAGAGAATGAAGCTTACTGAAGATAGTAAAAGGGAGGATAGAACGGCCCCTGCTTGAACAGCCCTCATGATGGGCAACTGTTATGTCCTATTACGGACTCCAACACGACAGCAAGTTCAAGGAGAAGGGATACCGAACACGAAGGAAGCAATAACAAGGACGGAGACCATTATAGCTATATACCTTTCATGGCCAGGTAACACCATGGCTGACATTTTTAGGCGAAGTCAAGCCATGAGAATAAGAGATGGCAATACGAAGTACCAGTGACTTTTTTCGAATTTTTGGTTGGAACAACCCAACGGGAGAGTGACAGGTACCCTTGCGGCCCTTCGTGGTGGTTGCCGGTAAGCGAAAAGCCAAGTTCTTGGTGGGAGGTGTGGGTGCCGGCTGAGGGATGTTGTCTGGTGCTGCCATGTGAGCACCGAGAGAGAGAGAGTGCCAGTGTGGTGCGGACCATCTCATCATACCAGAAAGTGTGAGCTGCTAATGGGCGATATTGCACAGCCCATATTGCTTGCATATCATGGAGCTGGGGAGGATCCCGACAGGGGTATATCTCGGCCAGGGGGACACACACATGGGGTTGGACGGGGGTAGCATCGTGTTGGGCCAGCCTTGGGAAAACATAGATACTTGACAAGGGAAAATGTTTGTGAGTAGCTATGTATCCCAAACGGCTAACATGGGTTACGATAAGACCATTATTTCTTGACCATTTGGCACCGGCGCAGCTGAGAACCCCTAGTGTTCTCAGTAGAACATTTCCGTTCATGGAAATGGAAGGGGGAAGAGGAACTGGCATAGGTGGTGTAGCCGGCACCATGGGAGTGGCCGGTGGGTGTAGCGAGTACGGCATGATCCGTATAGGTAAGCTCAGGTAAGGTACATGAACTCGCGGCGGTCTGGTGGAATCCAAGCAGTGGATGAGCATGATTCCGAACCTACACGACAGGAAAACCGCATGGCAGGTGTACTCGCGAGACAGGGAGTGTCGTCGTTGGCGGACAGGTGTTGGATGTTGTGTAACCACACTTGTGGCCTTGGTGTAAGTGGTCGTGAGGGTAGTATTTGTCCACTGGGACGGTTTTTACTGCCGGCCGTGCTGCTGCTGTGAACGAGGCAACGGCTGCATTACAACCTGGAGATGCCATTGTTCCGTCTCTGACTCCTAGAAAAAGGTCAGGGTCGGGTCATTCTCGGTTGGCCGAGTTGTCATGCAGTAGACCCGGACTTTTTGTAACAGTTGATGTGGAGATCAAATGCAGCAGAGTGACCGAGGCCGACTTGTCGACTCGTATCACCCTGCTTGGATTGTATGAGTGAGGTGAGTGGTGAGTGGAGGTTGATGGGACGGAGCCGACGAGGTACTACCTCTATGCAACGTGAAGGGTAGGTGGGTAGTATCCAAGGCTTTTTAAAAAGCACAGTGACCAATCCTGTCCTCGAGAAGTCAGCCCTCTACAATCAGAACCGGGTCAGCCTTTCCAGAGTGCCACCACAAGCCACACGAAGCCCTCTGGAATCACGGACCAATGCGAATATTCCCAGCATCGGGATGGCTAACCATGTGCCGCCATTGTAAAGCCGAGAGTTGCTTGTGGCGCAGAGTTGCTGATTGATCATGGATCTGGTGATGTTGATGAATTGGTCGGTGCGAGTGTCTCGGCTCAGTGAGAAGCCCAGCCCATCAAATTGTCTTGGTTGTCTCGGATATTTCCAATTCCTAGACAGTGGAAGAAGTAGAGAAGGCGGGACGGCTTCATGCCTGTGACCAGAGTTCAAGCTCTTGCCCAGACATTAACTGATCGGTCGAGCGGCGTTTGCTCTTTCCCAAAGTGTCCCGCTCTTCATTCCTTCAGGCACACCGCGATTCTCCCATGATGACGAGGAAGGTACCGGGTACCTTGCAGACTGTGGTGTCTCGTCCAATCCTGAAATTTCTGCACTTCATGTGCCCTCCCGGACTTCGATTTTCGTCGACTTTTCGCCATGATCAAGAGAGACCTGCTCGGAATATCATCCTATGACAGACAACACCCACGTGCGCGCCGGACAAGACCACTGCCATTGTGATAAAGAGGGCATTGGCGCAACGCCATCTTGCTCTTCGCGATGCCCAGATTCTTGTTGGCTGTCCTGGTTCCTGATACCATCCTCCTGGAGATCAAGTCGCCAAAGGCGTGTCGCCTGTTCCTTTCATTTTGTGACTGACTATTGCTTCCGGAAAGAGCTGAAAGTGTCGAAAAGGTATAATTTCGATCAAACGAGCCCACGATGAAACCTCGGACCGGAGCGCGCCGCGGACCTCGCCGAAGAGAAGCGGTCGCTCGATGGTGTCTCTGCCACACCTTCATGTCACCGTGGTTGTCAAGTGGAAGATTGAACCAGAATGGCGTTGCCGTAGTCAGTCTGGGGTTAGGGTTATTGGAGCTTGGATGTTTCTCTCGCCCCACCTTGTGATGGATGGAGTGGTGGGTCCGCGACCTCCTCTCTTCCTTCTCTCTGCAACTCTCATCGCTTTCATCCTAACAACTGTGATAACTGTGCTACAGCTCGACTGACTATACTCTTCCTCTTCCAATTTCACAGAATAAGGACACCCCAAAGCGTAAACTAAACTCAGCTTATGGACAGTTACTGAAAATGGAACGCGGGGTTCTTCAGCGACTCCCTCGGACAACCCCACTATCACCAAATGACGACTCCTTCCCTTGACCCATGGGGAACTTCTTGCGCCAACTTTGCGGCCAGCTCTCAGCTGAGTCTTTACTTCACCTGCCAAGTTGAGGGGCGCCATCTTGTCATCGATATCTCGCCTTTGGCTACCTCTAAGGGAAAGAAGTACATCACAGCTCCAGAGAGGGAATGCTCGCCAAGCATCTCCAACGACTTCAATGTCAACCTCGGTGGTTTATAAGTCCGAACTGTCATCAGGGCTCTCTTCATCACAAGAACTGGCGCCGCAAGAAAACAACCTGCAAGATCTCGGGTAATCGACTGCATACGGTTCGCACGTTCTACCACAAACAAGGCGGTCAAGTCAACATCACCATCACGAGAGCCATTTTCCACGGCTCAGCACCGCCAAAAGTAAGGAGAGATCTCCGGGGTGAACTCAGCAGCCAATGGATTGTCTTCCCCACGGCTTCTGTACCACTCTCCCTATTTTTGGTCAAAGTCCGCTCAAGCCGCCCTTTTACGCAACAAGAGGCCCATTAATACAACATTCTGAACCTTGGACTTGGGATCGTGAACGACCTCCCATCATCCAAAATGGGAGTTGGGCGTCGGCCGTCGAGTGTAACCCACACCCTTTGGGAAGCATCTTTCGGCCCAATAACCGCTTACTGCCGTTATCGCATCTACCACTCCTTATCACGACCGAGCAATCATCAGGCGCCCGCAAAACGTCCTTCTTTGGCATGACCTGACACCATAGAATGGGTCTGAAAGGGCTGAACCTTAGCATTAGGTCACACAGAGACCAATCACAAGACTCTATTGCCATGAGCGAACTCCAATGTCTTATCACCAAGCAACTTTATTACGCAGAGTGGTTCAACCATTCAAATGTGTCCATCATATCCCATCTCCTTTCGGATGGCTATATCAGGACGTCCATCAATCACCCCAGACACCCTCACGCCGCGATGCGTTGTTGCCCGGAAAACTCGTATCCGACAATGGCACTCTCTTTGATGACACATGGGATTGCTCTATGCAAGGCATAATGCACACTCATCACAACTCTGTGCTTTATTTCCAAAGGCTGAATCTGACAGGCCTGGTGGCGGACGTACCTGGTGTATCCCAAGATTGTTAGTCCCAACTCGACCTCATCCTGCCTCAAGGTCATTTCCTGGAACATATATCGAGGTATGATCTGACTCCAGGTAAGGATCTTTCAGCCTGCCGACCGGCTGACTGGAGCAAGACTTCTATGAGAAGCGTTTGCAGTCCTTCAAGACACTGGCCGGAATTATCGTCAGTCAGGGTGATGCGAGGCTTCATCGGGCTTACACCGTCTGACTGCTTTCAATATCACCCGTTTTGCATCCTGCCATTACTGCTATGCTACTTTCATACGCAAACATGGCTCGACTTCATATCCACCACCCCCAAACATCGCATGGCTTTGCAGTATCGGATATTGTCCTTGATTCGGCTTGGCGCTGATGTCCTCCAGCCGCCAATCCCTCTGCTACCACTACTCTTTATGGACGAGATGATGAATCACAATGCCTGGACGCAAGTGTTTCTATTTTAGCTTGTTGACCTAAACAGCACGGGCACGTTCTCAAGCTGTTCAGCCGCATCGACTAGCCCACCTTGAGCTATCACACTGGACAACCACCCCCGCACAAGATGGGTAGCCTTGAGAGTGCTTTCACCGAGCAGTTGGGCCACCTCCTCGGCGGCATTGCCGAACCAAAATGAAATCTACCACGGTCTGAGTCGCAGTTACCACGGGCGAGCGTATCGCGTATTCTGTCGTCGGTGCGGAATTCGGCAGGTCTTTCCTCAACCATCCAACCTCAGCTGCGTAAGCCCTGTCAGGCCTGGAATCCCCGCTGGACGATGAGAGCGATGGGACCTTTCATTCTGCTGGATAGACTGTCAAGTACCGTTTGAACAGTTTCTAGATTCGGTCGGTGTGCAAGAAGCAAGAATTGCTTGACTCACCTCCAACAGCAGTTGCTACATACATAGCTCAAGACTGTCTCGGCATACAGTTGCAGGATATTCCAGTACGGTACAGCAATATGTAAGAAACAAATTAGTTTGCCACCAAGCCCCCCATTCTTTCCCCAGAACGCCAATGTAAGCCTCCTATTGCTTTTTGGAGGAGGCTTGCTATTGTGGCGCCTTCTGGACTCTTGTCACAGACTACTGCAAAAGTTGACGACGACACATCGCGATGAGCTGCAGGAACGACATTCACCCTGATATGTTGCCCCTGACTAGTCAAGGCGGCTAACAATCAGATAGTGTATAGGTCATCACATGCGTTAAACTATCGAGGGCTATCCAATCTCCTCCAGGGTGTCGAAAGAAGCTTCTTATCGCCCAACGGTGACGCTGAGCGCTAGTGGCAGACTAACGACTATAGGAAGACGAACCACTGCTACTACGGCGAATCAACAGAGAAACCACAGCACCCTCCTGCTGCCAATGGTCAGTCCATAGGATGAGGAATTGTCCAATGCCTGTTCCTAGAGCTGAGCGCAAAATATCTTATCGACGGTCAACTTTACTTGCTGCGTATTCCGAGAGAAGTCAGCGTTGCATTGCGCTGCAAGTGGTAAGACAATACGGGATTGATCGGTTCAAGCTGACATCTCGGTTTACCTGTTGATTTACCAGCTAGCTACATGTACTAGCTTTGTCGCATTGTTCAATGCCGCTGCATGACTTTGCGCATCCGTACAATATCCGGATCGCGTGTAAGCAATGGGCCTGTCAACGTGGGGGGAAGAAGGTTACAGTGACAACAGAATTCAAAGCCGCCCGGTTTGCATCTTTGGTCTATTTGGCTTTCAACGAACATGAAAACAGCTAACTCTCGGAGCAGGCCACTGAATGGGTTGAATATCCGATTGTTCAGAATCCCAAGACCTTGCCATCACCGTCAGGGCCAGAAAGAGCGACGGTGAGACATCGAACACATTGGTCTCGAGCACAGCTCGCACCCTTTTGCCGAAATCACATTTGAGGAGGACGCATTGGCCGATCCTCATATCATCTGCTGCCATTATACATCTCCTACAGTCGAATAAATTGCCTGCAACTGTCTCTTGAAGCAAGTCGCCTCGAGACACCCGAAGGAAAGACTCCCACATCAAGCAAACTTTCCCAAAGGGCCATCTGGGGCAAATGTCACAAACATCATCAAAGTCGGGGCGAAGTCGTCCATCTGCCAAGAAGAAGGAACAGAAAGGCACTATACCTGATATCCAAGCTATCCGAGACGGAACACTATGGTCTGGATTTCATCAGAGATGTAGGACAGGTCTTTCTTCTCCTCGGATGCTGCCGAGTGGTGAGAGGAGATGTAGTATTCCCCGCAACTACTTATTCCCTGCAGCTACTATGTCTATACTGAAACTGTGCCAGGTAGGATGGAGACAGACCCTAGGAAACCAGAGTCCAGACTTGGCCTCATCTCGATCATCTGAACCCGAATTGAACGAGGAAATGAAGCAGACTCATCTTCTTAGTCGAAGCAATCACATCGACCAGAACTTTCTTCTTACTCCCTGTATACTTTCACCGGCTTCGAAAGGTAGCCCAAAGTGTGATCGCAAACTGTCCGCTCTGTCTTATGCTGACACGGATTTTTCAAGCTACTTTGACATGCACATGGCAGCTGAAACCGGCGCTCTACGAAAGGGGATACCTAGACTCAACATGACATGGACGTCTGGTTCGACGATGCTAAGTCTTTAGCTCTTCGCCGGGACTGGGCCGGGCGACCAGCGGAGAATCCGAAGAGTGGAGTACTGTAAGCCGGAGTGGACTGGACCCAAACGGAACGGGCCGAGCGGGTACATACGGAGTTTGGTCAAAGTTCCCTAGTGGACCCCCAAATTTTCACACGTGCACAGACCAACAGAGGCATCTCTGGGAGGGGTATAAAACATCCTCCCTCCCTCCCCCCAATTTGATTTTCTTTTTCTTTTTTTTTTTTTTCTTCATGTCGACAATACTTCAGTGAGTGTCCCCCCCCCAACTACTACTGGGATCCGCTCTCCTCTCCAACTGGGAGATGCGCCTTGGAACACTCCGTCTGAACAACTCTGCTAACCACATTCACTTCACCCACCAACAGGAGAATCATTTCTATAGTATTTGTCCTCTTTTGTGTTCCCTAAAGGAGCCACAGATCCCACCCGGGTTGATGAATCATATCCTCGTTTCCCAACAGTGAGGTCCTTTATTACTCTCGTCCTGCCTGAAAAGGTGGCGATCCGCTTCACAGCAGATTGTATAGAGAGTGGCGATGATCTGTACCCCGATTTTTTTTCTCGAGGTCTGCCTTCGGGCGCTTGGGCGGGGTGGGTTTCGATGGAAGTCTGACCGGCCTACATCACAACTTTTTTTTCTTTTTTTTTTCTTCTTCATTGTGCTCTTGGGCTTTTTGGCTCGGGACGCGAGGAAGATGCCTGCTACTTGCGACTTGCGAGTGTCCTGCTAGTGAATGGTCTGGTTGTGTGTTCTGCCAGTGGGTAACCCGGACAGTTTGCGATCACACTTTGGGCTGGCTACCTTTCGAAGCTGGTGAAGGTATAGGGAGTAAGAAGAAAACCCTAGTCGATGTAATGGCTTCGACTAAGAAGATGAGTTCATCTTCCCCTCCATGTCCCAACACCTTGACATCACACGCTGATGTCCTTTAATATGATCACCGTCATTATCATTATTCTTCACTCTCCTCTTGCTAACGGTAGCAAAGCAACCCTTTTTCAACACCGCTCCAGATTATACCTACTCCCCCAAATATACATTAACCACCTCACCCGATTTACAACTACTACCACACTCCTCATCAGGCGACAGAAGTAATCGGCCAGGTGACGCAGGCCAACTATCCCTCCCTTCCTCTTCCACTTCCCCTTCCACCTCCTCCTCCTCCACAGGACTGGAAGTGCTCTCCACTCCACTCCCTCTCTTACTCCCCGGCTCAGTCACCTCGTCAATAATCGATAACTGCGTCCCCGTCTTCCTTTTCAACTCCTTCCTTTTCTCTTTCTCACAATCCCTACAATCCCTACACTCCCCAATCTCAAACAACCCATTACCATGCGCGACACCCCGATGCTGCTGCCACGGAGGATCCTGAAATGGATCCTGACTTATTCTTCCCTCTTCTTCATCCTGCCCTTGAGACCTGTCAGGCCCGTATCTTGCACCTCCCTCGTCCCGGACCAGATTGAACAGATTGATGCGACCTAGTTGGCCCGTTAGGCTCGCCAGGCTCGTCAGGCTCGTCAGGCTCGTCAAGAATACGGCTAAAGGTCTTATTAGTTTTGTCAGAGGCGAGCCACTACCACCACCAGAACCACCACCAGAACCACCACTAGAACCAGCCCCAGAACAACCATCAGCCCCAGCCCCAGAACCATAACCGTATTGTCCAGCGGACGGACTCGAACTCGAACTCGAACTCGAACTCGGACTCGGACTTCGTCGTCTCTCAATCCTCATCACCCTCCTAATGTACCACCGCGAAAAAACGCACCAAGCTGCGAGGCAAGTGAAGATTCCGCCGGTGATGCTACCCATTACTACGGCGGCTGTTATCCATTTTTTGTTTTTCTCGTATTTTGTGGTTTTGTCGCCGTCTTCTGATTTCTCGGCATTTGCATCGGTGTCGGTGGGAGTGGCATTGGCAGAGTCGGTGGGAGTGTTAGTGGGAAGGGCATTGTCGGTGGTAGTTGGAGTGTCCGCGCCGGTGGGAGTGGGAGTGTCCGCGCCGGTGGGAGTGTCGGTGTTAGTAGCAGTGTTGGTGGCCGTGGTCCTGGTCCTGTTAGTGGCAGCGGCAGTAGCAGTCTCCATGGGATCGAATTTCGAAGAAGAACCAGAATCCTTATTAGTAGGATGAGGAAACCACGCCCCCGTGCTGATGATTGTGAATTCTACTCCCGTCGCTTGTACATCTCCACCTTCCCCTGCCAATTGATCTTGTCCACCTTCCCCTGGCATCTGATCTTGCCCCGGTACCCTTTGTGTTGTCACCGTGGGATGGGTCTCAGACGGTAAGCTAGTGACAGGAGGATGGCCGGGGCGAAAAGTAATGGTAGCCATAGTCGTGCTGTAACTCGTACTGGTGGTACTGGCCCAAGGGCCGGTGTAAGTGCTAGTGCTGGTGCTGGTGCTAGTTGGCCCGTCGCTTATTTGGATCTGACCGTCTTCGTCGGTGTAGATGGAGGCGCCGCCTAGGAGGGGGACGTCATCATCGTTGTCGTTGTTGTCGTTGTTGTCTCTGGAGTTATCGTCCCAGGTTCTGGTTCTGCTGGGAATCTCATTTTGTATCACAATCCTAGTCTCCACCAGCTTCAACCCTGCCGCCGCCGCCGTCTGCGTAGCCCCAATCGCCGTTCCCAAGGCCGCGTAAATCACATTCTTGGGATTCCACCCTGACCCGTTGTCGTCGTACAATGGCCGGCAACCAAGGTTGGCGTATTTTGACATCGGTCCTTGTACATCTGGCGCGGTGTTGGCGTAGTAAGGGGCGAGGGTGATGGTCATGGGCATGCAGGAGGAGGGCGTGAAGGGGGTGCTGGGGAAGGGGGTGGGTGGGTGTTCGTCGTTGAAGCTGTGGGAGGGGGGGTTGTTAGCTGGGGAACGGAGGACAAACCGAGAAAATGAAAGAAGAAAACAGAGAAAAAAGGTGAAAAAGAAATCAATGCACACCAGGAGGGAAAGGGGAAGGGAATGTAGTGAAACATAGCGTGGGAAGTGTAAAAGAGGATGGAGGATGGAATATCGATGGAGGATAGGATGGAAAAGAAGAAAAGAAAGAGCGCACATACCAAGTCTCCCGACTCCCATCATCATACTCAACCACCTCTCTGTACGGTTTGTACCTCGAATCGTAAGAGGTAGTAATAGGTTCCTTGATACACCTTGTCGGAATCGGGCAGTCGTTGTTGAAAAACTGGCCGATTTTGCAGGCCGCTTGGAAAGTGGATGAAGTCACCCAGTAGTGGTCAGCATCGACGGTGAGTTCATGTTGTTGTCATCGTGTTAGTTTTACTACCTAGTAGCTTTGATGGAGTGAGTGAGGCATGAGATCCCACTAGACAGGAACATAGGTGGGAAGTTGGAGATGCAGGCAGTTAGGGGGATTGGGAGAGGAGGGACTATTGGTGTTAGTGCGTGAGAAGTTAACTTACCACGAGAAGCCTTCTCATCAACCCAGTACCCAACATGTTTCGAATCCTGTTTGTCGAAAGTGTAGTTGGTGGTTGCTGAGACGAGGATAGTCAAGTGAGCAAGAAGAAGGAGGGCTAGCAAGAAGAGAGTATGCGGTGATCGTAGTGTTGCTAGTGGTCGTCGTAGTCGTCGCGATCTCAGGTACAGCCCTAAATGCGATTTGTCCCCCCTCATGATTGGAGACGGAAATGCTCGAAAAAGATGAACGATTCACACCCCATATCGTCGTAAGAAGAGGCAGCAAGAGCCCAGACAGACCGGTTGACACATCGAAATTCGATCAGGGGCATCCATTTTACTTCTACGCAGCCACAACCGCAGCCGCAGCCGTTTTCCCCCTTTACTCCCATCAAAACCGCGGCTCGCTGGCTCGGGAGGGATGGAACGTTGCTATACATTGTACATGTACTCATTTTCCATGGCTTTTTTTAGGGTGGCCTGTCTTTAGGATAGGTAGGTTGCAGTATGTTGCCCCTAGTAAGTGGTAAGTAAGTATAGAAACCACATGGAAGGAAAGGAAAGAAAGGAAGGCGGGTTCTCTGTGTGCCCAAACAAGCCTAACGCCACCACGAGGCCAGAGGTCAACCGGGCACCTTTTTTTTGAAAAACAGAAACACGGAAATACCATGAACACGGCCTGTCCCGCAAAGCCTTTGTTCAAGTTAGGCAAGCACTTAACGGCTTCGGTGCCGAGTGTTGACAGGGAGAAAGCTCGGTGTCCATTTTCGTGCGTGAATAGCTGACAGAGAAGTGGTTGCACCATAAAAAGAACAATTGTCCCAGACCTTCTTGCTAGAGAAGGTGACACAGACAGACGGCTGTAAACGGGTGGAGGGAGCCTCTTCTAAAGCCCAAAAAGGGCCCACGTGGAGGAATAAGCAAAGACACAGACCTTAACCGCAACGACCACGACAACGACAGTCATTCATAAGAAGACAACGACAGGTAGATCCCGCTTAATAAAAAGAAGAAGAGGCTTGACGAACCTGGAACTTCGTCGTGTCTGAAGATCCCTAATCTACCAGCCAGTGTCTGGACCGGTCCATCACCACAGCCTGAGCCTGGACAAGAAAGGGATTCGATATATACCCGAGTCAAGACGTGCGTGAAAAGGATGGAAGAAGGGCGGTACTCGTCAGGGTCGGGTTTGTAGACTGCAAGCCTCGTTGGCGCAGGCTGCTCAGGAGGGTTCTTTTCGATGGAAAGGAAAGGTGGTGGCTGGTTGGGAAAAGCCAAGTCACTGACTGGGACGCCCCAAAAGTCCAGGTATAAATGCTCACCCCACTACCTATGCTCATCGCGCACCTTCCCACGACTTGACGAGTATGGGCGTATGAGAGGTTAGGAGCGATTGAATAGGCAGAGTCACACCTCCAAGGCTGAGAGAACGCCCGCTGAGAACTTTCCCAAGCAACCTGACATCCTCCTCTCGCCCCTGCCGCACGTCACTTCTCCATCAAGCGTTTCATTACTGCGTTGAAGACGAGAGCCAGTTGGGCACACTATGCTCGTGCCCACCATATATCCAATCTCCATTCAGCAAGACCTCGAATCGACTAGCTGAAGCTGAAGCACTTGCTCAGCTGCCTGACAACTGCCCGACATGTTGAAATTTGAAATCCCTTCTCCCTTTCCGGTCCCCCAAAACCACCAACGCTCAGGACATGGCGGGAATGTTGACTGGGTAAGGACGGAACGGTGGCCGATATGCCCATACCGCCGCCACTAGACAGCAGTCCCCAACAACGAATCTCCTCTCGTTCATCAAGTGGGCCGGCCGATGCCGTTCTGCTTCCTGGCCCTTGACGTCCCTTGGTATCGAACCACTCAGATCCCAACAAACGAAGCCGGTAATGATCCACAATCGGCCGTATGACGCGCAGTGAACAAAATACTGAGTGGTGAGCCAGCCCAACAGCGCTGAGCTGAGACGAGCTGGGCTGGGCTGACGCCTATCGTCCAAGGTCCAAGGCGAAAGGACCAGAGGGCCAAACGAAGCGCAACTGGAAGTAAAGTGAGGCGGCAGTAAAGACAGACGCAAATCATCCCAGCCCATGCCCATCTCAAGCACAGGCCGCAAAAAGGTAGCAACGAGCTTTCCGAGTAGGTTGAAAAGCCGGCATTCGTCCCTCCCCGCCGGTCCTTCACTTCGACGGCCATGCTCCATTACTTCTCGCAACGAGTCCCGAGTCTAGCTGGCTGGGTCGGCCTCTGGTGCCGTGAGTGTTCCAAGGTCCGAGCGCGACTGAAGTGAGGTGAGGCAGCAGTAGAGACGCAAATCATCTCCATCCATCCGTCTCAACATCTCGATAGGCAGCTCTCAGCGGCAGATCGATCAACTCTTCACTTCCTCCTAACTCCTCCCTGGCTCTTCATCATTGCCGGCCACTATGCTCCATTCATGATTGCACAACGGCCCGGGTCTCTGGATCTTGGGCTTCTGGGCCTCTGGTTCTGTGGATGTCGATATTTTGAATCCCGGGACTTTTTGCCTGCTAACCGTAGACCTGACCGACCATAGGCCCGACCTCAGCCGAACCCTCGACCTTCGACTTCTCTGACGTTGACCTATCCTTAATTTCGACCTCGACCTGACCTGACCGTGGCCTGACCGTAGACCTTCGACCTAACCCCAGCCGCGGCAGTTGTGATTGATTGCTTTCAGGAATGGCGTCGGTCCAGAGTCTCGCTTCGTCCCCCTTCACCCGATTCTTGACCGACCGGATGTTCCTCCACAATGGAAAGCCGGTCATTGATGACTCCTTCGCCGGTTGAGCTAGTCGAGATTTTCAGTAGAATCATGTTGTCAGGTCCGGTGCGATATCCAATGTTGGTTGTCCACCTTGAGACCGGAGGTGAAGCCTTTGAAACCGTCGAGACCGAACCCGTCGGTGTCTGTCATCAAATCAATGTCTTGGCCTTCACCAAGATCAGAACTCTTGGCCCGCTCAATGAGATTGACGGCAGGCATCTTACTCCTTGGCACTTGGCGCTGACAAATACCTTTCCTTCTTTGTGCCAATAACCAATCTCTTTTGCTGTCTGCCTGGTGTCTGCGCCGATTGCTACCTCCGCGCTAATTGCACTATGACTCAACGGCAACCTCACTGAGTGCAAACAGAGCGGCAATGGATCGCGGCAGTGGCAGGCAAAATGACAGCGACTGGGCGACACAAGAGAAAGCTGTGGTTTGATGTCATTGCCAGGCCGGGGATGCCAGGGAGCCCGCCCAACGTCCCACGCACCTCGCCGTTGGACGCGCCGGCGGGGTGGTACGGATGGGCCTCACCGCCTTACCTTATCGCTTCGTCGTTTCATTGTGTCCGTTTGATATGAACGTTCAACGTCGTTATCATCAAAGGATATGAGGAGCACCAAAAAAAGTGGTAGCTAAACCTGTGTCTACCAAAGGGTACTTTTGTGGTGGTTTGTGTGTACCTATCTAGATAATCTACCTACTAAATAAAACGGGAGTCGTTATTGTGAAAAGAGAAGAAAAACATGCAGGTCTACCTCCCCATTTGCTTTGGCTCAGTTCGCGCCCTCTCATTCAGATCGATGTCATGTCCAGGTGTTGTGATACGGGAGTATGATCTTGTCGTCGTGTAAGTCGGCAAAGTCGAACAACCACATTAGCAGCCCACCCTTCTTCAAGTTCCCAGTGCAAAAAGAAACACAAAAGACCTTTGGAATCGACGACCTCTCTCTTTTGCTGTCTTGTCTTTCTCGCTTTAGACTTCGACCGCTTTCCCTTCATCCTCCAAGACGACGTGGTGACAAAAGGCTAGTTTCTCTCCAACCTGTTTCCGGACCGGCGACGGCCCCGAATGCGAAGTAATTTTTTTGTCATTTGCGTCTGGAAGACCCGCTCATCCTTTCATAACGGACATTACCAATCTTTCATTTTCCCACAACTCCATGACTCCTGACCAGGGGGGTTTCGCCTGAGCCGGGCCCTGAAGCCGACCCCATCCATCCGCTTAGAGATCATCATCGTCCTCCTCGTTGGGAAGAGGCATGTTGGCGGCCTCGTCCATCTCGGCGCGGTACTTCTCCATAAGCTCCTGGTCGACAACGGCGGTGGGAGGAGCAAGGGCGGGAGCAGCAACGAACTCCTAGAGACACAGTTAGACATCATACCTCTCAAAGAGCTGGCGGTGGGATAACATACAAGAGCGTTGTTGCCGACGAGCTTGCGAGCGAGCCAGAGGAAGGGCTTCTCAAAGTTGTAGTTGGACTTGGCGGAGATATCGTAGTACTGGAGGTTCTTCTTGCGGTGGAAGGTGATGGTCTTGGCCTTGACCTTGCGCTCCTTCACGTCGACCTTGTTACCGCAGAGGACGATAGGGATGTTCTCGCAGACACGGGTGAGATCACCTAGATGTATTGTCAGAGAGGGCTGTCATACGTCGCGACGAGTCGTGGATGAAGGGCGCTTACGGTGCCAGTTGGGAACGTTCTTGTAGGTAATGCGGGAGGTGACATCGAACATGATGATACCGCACTGGCCGTTGATGTAGTAACCGTCACGGAGACCACCGAACTTCTCCTGGCCGGCGGTATCCCAGACATCGAACTGGATCTGGCCGAAGTTCTGCGCGGGGGGTGGTTAGGTCAGCATCGGGTTCGTCGAGCGAGCGCGCATGCGAGTACGCGATTGTTGTAATCGGGGGCCATCAAGACTTACCGTGCTGAAGCCGAGAGGGTGGACCTCGACACCGAGGGTGGCCATGTACTTCTTCTCGAACTCACC
Organism: Neurospora pannonica FGSC 7221; assembly: GCA_009805235.1. NCBI lineage: Eukaryota > Fungi > Ascomycota > Sordariomycetes > Sordariales > Sordariaceae > Neurospora > Neurospora pannonica. The sequence goes on from RANY01000240.1 coordinate 38,638, forward strand.
AGTCAAGTGGCGCTTGACGAAGGTGGTCTGGCGATGGCATCATCATGTTAGCGCAACAGTCCAAGCAAGCAGACGGGTACGCACCAACACCACCCCGCAGCGCAGCGATATACTGGAGCGCCGATGGTGTTTGATGATGCCGTCCATGTCGCGGAGGGAGGAGCATGGGATGGGGACTGACCTTGCCGGTACCACCGTCACCGACGAGGACGAGCTTGAAAGTAGGGGTCGAGGCAGCCATTGTGTATGATGCTTAATATCGCAGGCGAAAAGAAGCAGGTAAACAAGTCCTTTGGGAAAGTCAGTTATCGACCGGTCGGAGCGACACAGATGGGCGGGGTATCGAAAGGTTAAATAAGGCCGAGGGAGGGAGGGATCCAAATCCGACTAGAGACGCACCTTTGCGATTTTGCAGAGGGTGGGAAAATGGGTGTGGTCAAAGTCAAAGAGAGAAAGCAGTGGACCTCAGACAGCCTGGTGGATGATGTTGTGTTTTCAAGGCACCCGCTCAAGGGAAGAACCACCAGCCTTGACGAAAAACTCGTTGGGCGGCGGGGTGCTTGTTAGGTGACGGGCACGTGACCCACCTGGTCAGTGCGGCACCCTCAACCGGGCAGTCAACCTGATGGGCGGCAAAGTCAAACCGATGCCATTCACTCTGCCACAATGCCGCCCGTTCGTGTCTTTTTTCTGGTTCTGACGTACAGTCGCGCGCCGGGAACAAAGAACCTGCCAGGGGTTTCAAGCGCTGGGTTACAGTGGATGCATCCTCTCAGGATATCCATCTTTTTCTTTTTCTCCCATTTTGTCACCAGGTTTGCCCGTTTTCTTTTGCAGTCTGGATATTTCAACGTGTCACGCAAAGCTGAGAACGGTGTCGAATCCACGCCAGGTTGCACACATCATCTTGAGCATCGGTTGGGCTCGATCAAGGTTTTGCGTCTTCACCTGTTCTGTTCTGGTGAGCGCATACGCTGTCTGAAATTCGTTTGTTTTGTTTTGGTTCTGGCTTTGTTACTACGGTGAGGGAGGACCCCTGGCGTCTTGGCTTTTTGGTTCGTCTTTCGAATGCCAGTCAGCCCCAGGTCCGTTGTTCCTTCATTACAAAGCAAATTCCCAAAGAGGCCTCATTTTCAGGCGGCAGTGGTGCATCCTGATTCTTCCCTAACACATTTGGGCGGATTCGGTGTCCAATGACGCTACTCTCGTATCACAATCTTCCTCTGCCTAGCTCCAGGCAATCATCTAGCCTCCGTTGCCTTTTCAAAGTGGCAAGATATGGCATCCAAGCATACCTCTACCGCCCCAGTCGCGGCGAGGAGTCAACGTTAGCCGAAGCTCTTGGGTTCGTGTACCTGCGGTGCTCCGAGAGACCTTGACGAGAATATTTTGCTAGCAAGTATACCCGTTAGCTCAGCTTTGTCCAGGCTGGCAGTCACTGAGAGCTGACAGAGCCTGAGATGACTTACCCCTTCATTACCCTGAACACACTCTGCCACCTTCCTGAGGTTGTCATGGTTGGACAGGTTGACATAACCAAAGCTGCGGATCAGATCGCCAGCCTTTAGACCTGCTGTGGCCGCCGGGCTGTTGTCAACAACACTGTTGACCTTGGCGAATGGCTGCTCCAGAACCTCAGGCACTGAATGGGGCAGCGGCGCGGACCGATCAACAGGAACAGCTGCTGGCTCTTCGTCGTCCTGGATGCTAGCGAAGTGTTCATGCAGACGCTTCTCGATCAAGGACATCAACTCCTTGTAGTCGTTGCGAAGATGGATGATGCGCGACCTTGTTGTTCGGATTTGGGCAACATCGATATCGGATCTGGGAAAGCCATCGGGAGTAAGGAGGTTTGTGTTCATGTCAACGCCGTGCTGCATCATATCATCAGTCAAACTGTCTTGATGAAGGCAGGATATGAACTGGACCAACCGAATCAAGCACTCCACTGAGCGCCTTGAGCTCCCCTTCGATAGCATCCTTCTTGCGCTGGAGCTCGGCAAAAGATAGATGGGCAGCATTGCCGTTGGAAATAGTGGCAGATGTCGGTCCCGAGGGGACAGTGGGCGCATGAAGATTGCTCATGGTGAAAGGTAATTGAAATCCTATGAAGTGTAAGCCTCAGTTGTCAAGTCATGATGATACCTCGATCCCCGACATGGGAGTATGTACCTGTGTGAATTAGTCTCTAGCGAATGACGCGTTGCGGTGGCCTGGCCGAATGGATGCCTCTGCTGCGTGAGCTTGAGCTTCAGTGAGCTTTGCTGCCCCGGTCTGGTTGCCGGCCGTGTCCCACTCTTCGCCGGCCGCCTGTGGTGGTCGGGTGGGCCGAGAATGAGG